>JAJGRW010001389.1:238110-341412 GCA_025461045.1 Carex parvula | reverse complement strand
TTTAGAACACTGGTAATAAGCTTGCTAGGTCTTTTACGAAGAATGAGTGGTCCTGGTTTGGTGTTTAAGTTGGTCGCCATGGTAATGTCGTAGAGTGTACGCACCGTGGTGGACCATAGTCCAGTTGGCTGATGTGTGATAGTCCATAGCCACTTGGTGAGTAGAGCTTCATTCTGTGTCTGCAAATTTATAATTCCCAATCCTCCATTTTCTTTGAGTGCACACACTCTTTCCCAGTTAACCAGGCAGTTTATTCCCTTGCAGATGTCATTGCCCTTCCATAAAAAATTCCTTCTCAGTCTATCAATGTGTCTGATTATCCCAATCGGTAGGCGCAGTGCTTGCATGAAGTGCAGTGGCATTGCTGACAGCACCGCCTTGTAACTTACTTTGGACGTTGAGGAGGGGCTGATAATGGACCTTGCGCGGTTGTTTGATGGTAAGGGGCAAGCCCAAGTATCGAATGGGCAGCTGTGAAGGCGGAGAGTTAATGATGGCCCGAATGACCCCCAGTCGATTGGCGGGTATAGCAATAGGTACAAAGGTGCTCTTATCCGCATTGATCCTGAGCCCTGTTAGTTCTGAAAAGGACCGTAAGACTCTGGTGATTGCTCGCAGTGTTAGTGGGTGTGCCTCAGAGATAATCAATGTATCATCAGCAAACTGAATTGTTTGAGGCGGAAGGTAAACCGGTGTGGGCATGAGGGCTTCAGCACTTTTCAAGAATCGCTGCAAGGAATCCGCCACGAGAATGAAGAGCATGGGAGATAGTGGGTCCCCCTGACGCAACCCTCTCCTGTGATCAAAGTAGGAGGTTAGTGCCCCGTTTACCCTTATCGCCGACGACGATGTTCGCAGAATTTCTACAACCATGGAAAGCCATCTGGGAGGGAAGCCCCGTTCAATTAGAAGATTAATCAGGAAGGACTAGTCCACCGTGTCGAAGGCCTTCTCGAAATCCACCTTATATAACACCGCCGGTAGGTTTTTCTTTGTGCAAAAGTTCAGGAATTCCCTTGCCGATAGGAACGATTCCATCAGCGATCTACCTTTGACAAAGGCCGTCTGATTTGGCGCCACCAAGTTATGTAAATGCGGTTGGAGTCTATTGGCTAGGAGCTTGGTGATGATTTTGGAGATTGTGTTGATGACACTGATTGGTCGGTAATCAGAGACTTTTTCCGGATTGGGCTTCTTTGGAATCAGTGTCACGGAAGCCCTATTTAGGGTCCGAAAGAGTCCGGGTGTGTTCCCAAAGCTGCCTATTAGATCCATGATATCGCCTTTGACTATTCCCCAGAAGGCTCTATAGAATTCAATCGGAAGGCCGTCCGGACCACTCGCTTTTCCGGAAGGCATGTCATTGATTGCGGTCCGGACTTCTTCCGTTATTGGGTTATCCAGAACCTTGAGGTCCTCAGTGTAGCTCGGGCCCACTCTACCTTCCAGGCAGAATGGTCGTCTGTTGTGATCCTACAGCCCAGTAAACTGCTGAAGTGGTTGCGGAGAAATAGTGACATGCGATCTGCCGGCACAAGTGAGTTGTCGTCATATTTTAGAGAGAGAAGAGAATTTGAATTCTTCCTACCATTTGCAAGAGCATGGAAGTATTTGGTATTCTTATCACCCAGCTTGAGCCATGTACAGCCCGACCGCTGTTTCCATTTGGCCTCCTTATCCACTGCCAGGCGAAAGATGTGCTCCCTGAGTTTAATTCGCCGTCGAAATTCAATAGGGGTGAGAGTTCTTCTTTCTTCCACCCGGTCGAGTTGTTGTAGAACCCATTTTGAGCGTGATAAGTAGGTCTCCCTCCTTTTGAATTTTTCCTGCGCCCAAGATCTGAGTTCGCGTTGTACTGCATAGATCTCTCTCTGTATTCTCCTTATCGGGTTGTGTATCGTGACTGAATTCCAAGCTCGGGACACCGTTTCATGAATATCGGTGTATCTCAACCAAAAAGTTTCGAAGCGAAACTGCCGCTTCGGTGGGCTAGCATGTGGGGTTATTCTGAGCATCAGCGGGGCATGGTCCGATGCCATGGCCGGCAGGTCCCGGAAGTCGAAGGAAGCGCCCAAAATATTCCAGTGATACGAAGCTAAAGCTCTGTCCAGTTTGGAAAAGGTTGGGGTTGGTCGTTTGTTAGACCAAGTGTAAGATCTTCCTTGCAGCGGAATATCAATCATATTCGATCCATCAATGAAGTTGTTGAAGTCTATCATCGTTCCCAGGTTTGTGACATTTGCCGTAGTATCGTGTATCGAGCGGAGAAGGTTGAAGTCCCCCAAAACGAGCCATGGTAAATCATTTTTCTCCCTGATAGTTCTGAGTTCATCCAGAAAGATTCTTTTGTTTCGATCTTCCTGCGGCCCGTACACGCCTGTACACATAAAGGTTAGTTCATTCCTTTTGAGCACCACAGTTACAGTATAATTTAAAATGAAGGATTCTTGAGGCGAGAGTACTTGACTCCACGCGAGTAGTATTCCCCCTCTCGAACCTTCCGCATTTAAAACTTCAAATTTTTTAAAAGTTGAGGGGCACACCTGCCGCACTCCGAAAATAGAGCAATCACTCCATTTAGTTTCTTGGAAGCAAATTAGGTCAGGCTTGTTATCCATTATTAACTCCTTAATAACTGCACATTTTTTTGGATCGCCCAAACCCCGCACATTCCAATTAATAAAACTCATGGAAAATTTAAATTCAGATGTATTCATCATAATAAAATAAGGTAGTACACAAAAAGCGCTTGGCTAGTGTGACAAACTCCACATATGACCAAAAGAAACACAATAGACAAGGCTAAACTACCCTAACCCAATCTACGCCTTAAAAGGCTCCCCCCGGCAGATCATCCGCATCGGATAGATCATCATCACTGTCGGTTTCGAAAGCGCCAAGAACAGAGGGATTATCATTCTCGTTGCCCTTTGGTGATCCTGTTGCGACCCCTTCTTGAGCTCCTTGTGGCTTGTCTATAGTAGCTGCCCCTCTTTTGTTGCTGATGTTGAATCCACAATATACGTCGATGTTATCATCGGTTGCTTGATTGATGGGGTTGTTAATAAGTGCTTCATCATTCAGAGCCGCTAGCAACTGAGCTTGGCGCGTGGGGTCGAGGTCCTTCGGCATTTCTCTTGATGGCTTCTTGCCCCCGCGTCTTTCGAGGGCTATAGTGTTTGGTGGCCGGATTCTCAGCTAGTATGGCTGATCGACGTAGCTGAGATGGGGCTGCAGGCGCTGGTCGGCTCTGTTGGTATTGTTCGGCAACTGCCGGCGCCATGACTTGTTGCTGGTGGATGTGTTGTTGGTTCAGATCTGCCAAGGCACTCTCGTATGCTTCCTCCTCCTCTCTAAGTTGTTCCTGCCTCTTAAAATCTTCCGCAATTGCCCGAAGTTCATCAGAGCATTCAAGGCGGCTTGAGGGGGTGTTGTATGGTTCGTATACTTCGCCTTGTATTGCCCGTGCCATGGCTGACCTGGTGGAGCTTGTGGAGAAAGCTGGCAGGGCCTCAGTTTGCATGAATCTGCGTTCTTCCTCCTCTAGGTCAAATTCGGCCACGGCAGCCTCGTAGTCGCCTTGACAATCCGCTTCATCTTCCTCCATCGGTTCTTGTTCCGGACTTTCCTCTTCCGGTTCGCCTTCAAGAAGGATGGCATGGCGCTATTGAGATGCTGTCTCGGAAGGTGAAGGTACCTCGGCCTCTTGCGGCTGATCTCCCCAGGCGGATTCCCCTTGTTCCTCTCCTATGCTTCGTTCTTTTTCAGAGTCCCCCCCTATGTTGTTGAGGTTTGTTTTTTGGTCCTCCCAGTTTTCAAAGAAGTCAGGGAGGTCACATAGGCCGGGTTCGGTTAAACGGGTTGGGGTCGGATCTGTCACTGGTTGAGTGATGTTTGGGGACGTGGGGTCGGCCGTGGGTTGGGTTTCTGTTGGGGAGATTGGTATAGGGTCCAGTTCGCTACCTAGGTGGAGATGGATTGGGAAATTTGTGGAGAGCTGGGTTGGGACGAAAGGGTTGGGAGTTGCTATCTCTATCGGGTTGGGCTGTGTGGGTAGACGGGTTTGGGCCAGCGGTGGTGGGAGATTTTCAATCTGGGCCGTATAGTTTGGGGGAGGGTAGCTTGGGCCGGATATGTGTGTAGGTTTGTAGCGTCTAGGATAAGGAGACACGAAATTTGGGGGAGGAGTAATAATGGGTTGTGCTGGCACTAGCGGCCTAGGGCCTGGTGTATTTTTTGAATTTTGAAAAGTTTCTGAGCCGTGTACCATTACGCTAACCGTCCCATCGGCGTGTGATATTCCCTGCTGGTCCGTATTCACATTAAAAGGTAGAAGTTGCACCCCTCCAGTTTGCTGAAGACTGGAGCCCTCCAGTGGAGGTTTTTCTTTCCCTTTCTCTTGTTGCACCATTGCTGCATGCGAAACTGGAGGTTGCGTCGTGGTGGCCAGGGCCGGTTGCTGTTGTTCTTTAAGGTAGTTCTCGTAGTGTGGGTGAGCACGAAGAATATCACCTATTTTGTCGCGCTTCTCGCCCGGTTCGAGATATTCCCAGACGGTAACCAACGCGCCAAAGTCAATGGAAATGTTTTCTGTTTTTGCTGCCTCAGAAGCTCTTGCCTTGGCAGCTTGGATATTAGCCGATCGGACTTTTTCAAAAAATTCATCAGTGGGTGTCAGGTCCATTGGCGCAATGAAGGGAATGGGATCTTCGATCCAGCTATCGACACGAACCTCTATATCTTTAGAGATGCCTCTAATCCACATGCGAATGGAGTGTGGTATCGAAGCAAGGTCTGGTACAGCAATGACAACCTTCATGCTCTCGAGCGTGTGGACTCGCAGTATCGGAGTATGATCCAGCACTATTCCAAAGGATGAGATTGCTGCAATGAGGTGTTCTATGCACCATGCCTGGGGAGACACGTTGCGTAGCTCGATCCAGACTTTGTTTGTGAGACGGGTTGGATATCCATTTATCAAAGGGGACCATGGGTAGATGATGTAGCCAAGGTTCTGGAGGTGTTTCGCAAAGGATTGGATAAAGCGATGGCGGTCTTCACCATATGGAAGGAATAGTAGGTATTGGGTGCCCGACATATGAGTGAGGGGAAACGGAGCCTTGGAGTGGCATGCGGCCATGAGAGCCGATTGAACTGTTTCGTTCAAGTGCGAGGTCTGGAGTCGTGCATCGATTACTAGTGCTCGGTTTAGCTCAACGGCATTTTGCTTCATAGTATAGGTTTCCGGATGAATACCCAAGCCATGTGCGGTCGGTTTTTTGGGAGTTTCGCGTCCCCCATGTTGCCTCTAGGTACCAGTGGGTCAAGGGGTTTGGTGGGAGGCCGCGGACAATTTTTCGCCTAATGCTCGCTCTGCCAGCACACCGCGCATACTCTATCCTTGCTTGTGCATGTGGTTTGGTCGTGTCCTTTGAGCAAACACTTGTAGCAACGGCCTCTCCAGGCCGGTTTGGATGTGCATGGAGGCAAGGGGAGCGGTTCAGGGGTGGTCCCCGCATGACTGTGTGGTAGGGGGTTTGCACTTGCTCCTTGGCGCCACGGGTTGAAGTCTAGGTAATGCGGCCAGGGCGGGGATTGGTACCGGGAAGATGGGACCGAAAGGAGGGGTGGCGGCTGGTGGGGTGACTGGGCTATTTGGGAGAAGGAGGGGGGGTCGGGGGTAAAGTGGGAGAAGTGGCGATGGGAGAAGTGAGGGTGGATGGAGAGGCATTTAAGGCCAGTGGCATTGAATTCGGTTTAGGGGGTATTGACTTTAGTTTTGGGGGGTGGGTGGGGTTCGGCTTCTTCATTAATGAGGTGGTTGGGTTTGTCAAGCTGTGGTTAATGGCATATTGGAGATGGCTGGGAGGGAGGGCATTTGTATAGTGTTTAGTGATGGGAGTGCCATTAATGCCATTAATGGCCGGGTACAAGCATGGGAATAAAGCCCCTACAGTACCCAAACGATTTTGACGGCTGACAGCCTCTTGATGTGTAGGGGTATGATGAGCAAGGTGTTTAGGGAAGGTGGACTTACCTTGGTAAACGAAGCCATTAATGAAGTTGTTACCTTTGTACCTTCCCTGCTGGTGGCTCCGCTTGGCGGGTCGTCTGAGTTTGTTGGAGTTGGCTCCCCCGGAGGAGAGGCAAGGGCGGTACTTTGGCTGTTGTCTCTGAGAACGGCGAGGAACCACTCGAAACCAGCCATCAGCCGTCGGTATCACCCCCCTTGTGGAGTAGCTCTTGGAGGCGCTCATTCTTTCATCTCTGTTCAAACAGAGACGGTCCGGATTTAAACTTAATTTTTTTTTAGTTACCTTTGAGAATCTGAATTTCATATATAAGTCCATTAATGTCAGTTTAGATAAAAATTAAGAAAATATTTAGACACATCGGCACATATAACTATAAGCAGAAACTATAAAAAGAAATTAATTAAGATGGCAGCAATGTGAAATTGATTTATAAGCCAATTAAGGCCAGTTTAGAAACATCAATCTAAAAAAAAAAAAAACACCAAATGCATGTACAATGAAATTGATTTACCTCATTTACTGTGGCAATTTCACAGCGCTTCATTAACTTGTACTATATAATTATAGTAGTAAGAAATTCAGGAAATAATACAAAATATGTTGCAAAAATTACCAATAATTGTTGCAATGATGGATGGAGCTTGACTAGAACACTTTTAACTAACAATATCGTATCTGCCCATGGGCAATTCTGGCGCAAAAAAAAAAAAAAAAAATCTTATCGTACAAATTATTATGTTGCAATTATGGCGCCAAAATAAAAATATCTTATCGTACAAATTATTATGTTGCAATCATGGCGCCAAAAAAAAAAATAACTTTTCATACAAATTATTTTATGTGTTGCTTGAAAACAACACAGCCAATCATCTTACTTTACCCAAGCATCAATTGTTTCCAATTTTGGAATGGGGATTTGCATCGAATCAAAATTTGATATGATATTTGATCAGAATCGTTTAATCTATATAAAAATGCACGCAAACAACTTTAGAATTTGTTCAAATCAGATGTACACAAATCTTGATGTGGATCGAACGGCTTCGATTGCCTTCCAATTTTCACTATTAAAATTTTGTTTCGAATGATCTTTACAGGGAATTTGTATCATATTTCACTAGAAAAGTTTCAGTGCATATATAAATGGTATTGATTCGATATTTGTTATTTCATTAAAAAGTTTCTCAAAAGAAATACATGAATAAATTAGGATGTCAATTTAACTAATAGTTCAAATTGTAAGTTATTATATTTACTTTAAAAAAAAATTGAAGTCCAAATCTCAGTGCACACAATATAATGATAAACTATTCTATATTTCTTGGAATACTATATTTTCTAATGTCATATTCATTCATATATTTTCAAAATTCCAAATTATTAATCACATTTTTGTAGCACAATATCTAGTACAAGTTCCTTATGCATGACATTATTCCCACAATTTCAACTTGAATTGGTATATAATATAAAACCAGCAATAGAGCTTCTAAGTTACTTACATCAGAAATTTGCTACTATATATATTTTGCCTAAGCAACTTATTGTTGCTTAGCGAGTGCGCATCCGCTATTATGTAAAAATTGGTAACATTTTATTGTAAATCATCCAATTGTGGCAAACAGTTAAAATGACATCTTAATTTACTAAGTAGAAAATTTTCTATTAATTTGATATGAACTGTTCTTTCTAAAAAAATGATATGAACTGTTTAACTTAATTTAATTGAACTGACAACCTACAAACTATGTCTTCCGCTACCATAATTTTTTTAATGACCAGAATGCATGGGGACTAAAATATAAAATGCAAAATGTGTGTCAGTTTGAGAATTTGAACACAAGTTTTTACAACTATAAATAAAATTCTAATTACTAAGCTACAACCACACATTTAACATTTTATGAGAAAAGTTGAACTATATAAATATTTTTAAAAATTATAAAGTGTACATAATGATAGAGTCATGTACCAAAGGTCCTCACGGATCACTAATGGGCTAAGAATGCACCGGAATTAGAACCCTCCCCTAGGGCCAACTCGGGATCAAACAAACAAAGTCCATAGTCCGATGCCGACTAAGGCCCGGCAAGGCCCAACAGGGCCTCGCTCGACAAGGCCTCGCCCAACAAGGTCTTGCCCAATACAAGCCCAACTCAGACTCGGGTTACGATCACTATCCTAGTAGTCGTACATGACGGGTACGGTTTAGTGACCGTTGTCTAAGCGAGCGTCACCGCTCCTATGCGATCTCCCCTAACCGCTCTGACAATGCAGAATGACGGTTAGGGGACGACCTTTTTAATGCAAAAGGCCCCATTAAACAGGGGCGGGACTTTTGCCCTGTAAGTAAGATATCATACAGGTTATAGTTCGAATATCTCATTTCCTTCCCACTTCGGAAACCGATAATACACATTTTTAATCTCGGCCCGTTTTCTTGAAACGGAACGAGCCCAAATTCAGATACTCTCACATACGGCCTACTCTCTCTGAGATAGAATGTATCACCGAATAAAACTACTAATTTATATTTATGAGATAATTTTGCCGACAGTCCTCAGTTCGCCCCTGCTAAATCATATAAACTTAGCATTGTTCTCATTTAAAATAAAATAAAATAGAGCAAACCACATATAATTAAATGGATAAGATAGCTGAAACAACAATACTGCATGTCACTGGTCCCATAGAGATGTGGCAATTTGTAGCCTCTCCTATGAACAGTGGCCTATAATTTATATACCTGATCTTCTGTGGTACTAAATTTGTAGACCAAATTTGAAACGAACCTTTTAGGTGTACGGTACACTTCACCACCACCTGTTTTCTTCTTCTTTTTCTTAAGGATAAGCATATAACATAAAAATAAGTTCAGCTCTCTCTCCCAAAGAAAATATTTGTATATAAACAATTAAGTTAAGAGTTATTGATTTTTGGTCCTCGTAATGGTTCAACCATGTTCCCCTAGACCCCTACTAATAAATAAGAAAAAGAATATTTATCACACTCAATTACCTTTGTTAATTTGTTTAATGAATATGTCCCCCCTACTGCACAGAGCATATTATTAATTTTTGGTTGGTTGCTTGATAATATTATATGAGGAATTAAAACCTGTGAAGTATTTTGATTAGATAATTTTAACTGTAATGTATAAAATTTTCTCGTTATAATTGTTAATTAGTTTTGTAACTTTACCATTTAATTATGGATATCTCATAGAGTCATAGGTCATGAATATGCCTCATGTCCTTCATGTCTTATTGTGTCTCACATATTTGATTTTATTTTTAAAGTTCAAACAGTTGGTCCGAACCGTTCGACGTGATGTATATATTAAAAATATGCTTGGAGACTAAATTTTATAATTTTTGAAAAAATTTTACTATTATTTTACATAGGTACAAAATCACTTTTTTTGGATGGTCCGCATACAATGATTTTGTACCCATCTAAAAAAATAGCACAAAATTTCCAAAATACATAAAATTTGGTTTCCACTAGTGGAGAATGTACAATTTGTATCGCCCTATCAGGATCGGTTATGTATAAAAAATAATACTGATATAAGTAGGAACGGTTGTTAAAAAGAGCCGACCTTGAAACACATATCAGGAACGGTTGTTAATAAAGAGCCGTTCATGATAGTTCCTGATGAACATGAACGACTCTTTATTAACAACCATTCCTGATGTGTGTATATCAGGAACAGTTATTTAGCAAATGTCCGATCTTGATGTTTGTATATCAATAACACTATATCAGGATCGGCTGAATCTGTTTAACCGATACTTATAACGTTATATCAAGATCAGTTATTTATATATCCGATCCTGATACCTCACCAGGCCTTCACCTCTCCCATAAACGAACTTTAGTTTGTAAGCTAGGTTTTGGCGATCTGAGCTCCCTTTAGACGATTCTTTCTTCACATGGTGATTTATCTCGGTAATTTATCTCCATTAATAGGTAGAAGTTTGTAGGAGCTTTACTCCGTGGTGTATTTTAGTGGTATTTCTTCTATTTATCACAATTGATCATTTTGTCCAATGTGTCATAAATAGGCGTTTATTTCTCCACTTGACTTATATATATGTATTGTTTGTCATAAATAGGTGATTTTTTCTTCCTTTAGGCGATTCTTTCTCCACTTGACTTATATATATGTATTGTTTGTTTTACTATTGTTTCTCCCTTTCGACATGTTTACATATGTGTCTGTGTGTACATACGTTTCCGGGGATCCGTATCCTCTCAGGTACCTGACCGAAACGGACGGCCCAAATTTACTCTCAGCCAGTGACTACTCGAGATGGCGCAGGGGCAGTATTATTTGTGCTTTCAGATTCGTGCCAATTTAAACATATGGGCTGAGAGTAAATCTAGACCGTCCGTTTCAGTCAGATTCAGTCAGGTACATGGGAGGATGCGAATTCCATTTCCGGGCATTGCATTCCATGCTCCATAGCATATTTTCTCCGAGTACGTGGACACGTCACACAACACATACAACGTGTCGTGTTTATGTCGTACTTCCCTCCTGCACGTCTTTATAATTTACTATCAAGATGAGTTTGCAAGTTGAGAAAATTAAAGGGTGGCTATCAGCAAGGTATACAGACACCTAAAATAATCATTAAAAGAAATTTTAAATTTCGAAGGGTACGTATACTAGGCTGTTAACACTCCAAGGGGCTGTAGCTGAAGCTTTCAATGTCTCATGAGTAGATATTTTTCTAATTAATTATTTGTTGGTTGATCAGCAAGTTTTAAATAGCATCAAATTTAATGCATGGTCGGTTGTCGCCGTCGTCAAATAAATTTGTCGTTGATATAATTTATAACAAATTAAATTATAGTTTTGAAAAAAAACTGCTTTTGTCGCATAAACTAGTTCACTTGGTTCAATTAAATAAGTTGCTAAGATTGATTTTTTGTTCAATCAATTTCATAATTCCTGTACTCAGGTCAGCTACATGATATGTCAGTACATCATTTACTAACCTGATAAAATGTTACTAATTACAAGAGTGGTCACACATTTGAGTCGGTCGATAATAAAAGTAGGATTAAATTTTTAATTCACGTTAAGCGGTCATGTTCAATTGTCTTAACCGATATGTAGAGACTAAGCTGGAGCAGGGGCAGATCTACACTTTTTGTCTGGAGGTGGCTAAGCCACTCCCATAATTTTAATTTATTTTAATAATGTATATTGAAATTTAATTGGGTTTTTTAGTTTTCAAAATTTTTATATAATTCAGCCCCGACCCTCATAAAATTTTAAATGTGTGCTTATAGTCTAGTTGTTAGAACTCTATTTTGTGATTGTGAAGTTTTGAATTCAAATCCTACTAACCACAAATTATGCATTTTAAGTTTCAGTTCCTTCTATCTAAAATTTCTAATTCAGCCCTTGGCTCGAGGCTAATTAATCCAGAGATAGGTTCTATTAAAGTATTATTCAGGTCCTGTCTTACAAAAATCAGCATTTTGGTTAGCTCTTACCAAAATAGATACCCTAAAACAAATTAGTGTTAGCTATAATCCTGATAGTCAATCCACTGTTACATTATGAGAAGATATATGGTACCTAAACTGCATCCTGACATCTAGGTTCCCTCACCATTCCAACTCTGTACTAACAAACAAGTTTTGGTTTAGGTTATATTTTTCGAAGGTAACATTTTTTTAATTCAAGTAGTATAATATCTTCAATAAGTGACATCGGACCTAACTCGATCGATCGATCCAACAAGCTAAGCAAGAAAAATGGGTTGACTTAATTAGCATCCAACCAGACTTGTTCAAATGTTTTTTCCCAAGTCATTTATGAACTTGTAGTGCATATGCAATTATGTATGCATGATGGCCACTTTTTACAAAGAAATTAGCTAGCTTAAATTAGTAGTACTTTTCCGTACGCAAATTGCGTTGAAATATGACATATCATGATCATGACATATATTTATTCTTAACTTGATGCATTCGTGTTAACTAAATTTTTTATTTTTAAATCCTTCGAATTAATTAGTATTGACATGTCATGTTAAATCAGACCGAATCAACTCAGTCGAGTCAAATCAGAAATTGATACTCCTACTTAATTAAACCATATATATCCTCTTTGTATAATCAAATCAATGTGACAATATCACCTTAACAGCTGCATTAATTTATTAAACTTAATTAAATGCTAACACTAGTACAAAAAAACTCTTCACTGACCCTCAACCACTGACGGTTTTTATATGTAATAGTCAATGTAGAGACTGCGTGGCAAAATCGTAAATAAGAAGAACTTCAACACTGATTATTCACTTGTAAACAACCGTCGGTGCACCAACACTGACTTCTTTATTTTTCTACCCGTCAGTGTTGCTCATACCCTACACCGACCCTTCTATTAAAGAACAGTCAATGTTGAGCATTTCACCAACACTGACTGTTTTGTTAAGTAAAGCGTCAATGTTACTCATACCCTACACTGACTCTTTAATTAAATAACAGTCAGTGTTGAGCAGTTCACCAACACTGACGGTTTTATTAAGGGAAGCGTCAGTGTTGTTCATATCTTACACCGACCCTAAATTAAATAACAGTCAGTGTTGAGCAGTTCACCAACACTGACTGTTTTGATAAGGGAAGCGTCAGTGTTGCCTTATCCCACAGTGACGGCTCGTTCAATATTTCCGTAAGTGTTGGTAGTATAGTCTACACCGACTGTTTTTTCAATTGAACCGTCAGTGTTGCTCTCCGTTTTGTTTCATACAAAACCTAGGTTTACGTCGGGTTCAACAAAACCATCTTATGAACGGTTTTCTCTTATAAACCGTCAGTGTTGGTTTATTGAAGGTATATAAGTCTTTATCCCAACTCCAGCCGCCATTAATCTGTTTTTTTTTTTTGCGTTTTTCACATTTCAGCCCCCAAACAGTGTTTTTTTCCTCTCTTTCTCTCTACTTGTGTTGGGCGTTCTCTCTCTACTCCAAGCCTGTTTATCACTCTCTCCACCACAAGCATATTGATCACGCTCTCTATCTACGGTTAGTAACTTTTTTTCCTGATGTATGTATTTTATAATTGAACTTGATTCAATTTTCATATAACTTGGATAAAATTAACTTAATATGTACTCATGCAGTGTGATTTACCGACAAAAAAGTATACATCGACGCAACTTTATGCAATAACAAGACAATGGTGTACATTTTTCTCGGACAACTACTAAACTATTTACAAGAAATTTAATGCTTTGTTATTAATTTCAGTTGCATATTTTGTTCATATTTGTCATGTAAATTTTGTTACAGTGTGTTTTTTGGTAAATGAATATATTATGTTGTCTAAATTATTTGTATGATATTTTGTTTAACGTCAATAAATGCTGAATGGTAATACATGGTTAGCAAAAATATGGAGGCTAGCCCAGATACAAACAGAACCATGCCAAAAAAATTATATCAACACTGACGGTTATAAAGCTAACAATGAATGTTTTTAATATCTATACTGACGATTTTAACCCAATAGTGGCTGTTTTTAAACCGTCAGTGTTGGTGTTCAACACTGACGCTTTAAAAACAATCAGTGTTGGTCTTCAACACTGACGGTTTTTTGAACACCAACACTGACTATTTTTATAAACTGTCAGTGTTGAGGATCTACACTGACTGTTATTTACCCGTCAGTAAAGATATATCTATACTTACGACGCTATCACTGACGCCTCAATAACAGTCGGTATAGAGGTATTTGAACAGTCAGTAAAGTGATTTTTTGTACTAGTGTAATAGGTGGAGTAGAAATAGTTCGATATATATTTGAAAGAAGAGGAGGGTTCCAATGCCTCAATTTTTCATGCCTCCACCATGCCTCCATTTTTTAAAACTTTAATAACTCAAAATTTAAAACTTAAAAGTCAAAACAAAACCGTTGGATATGATCTATATCATTTTATCTATGCACGTGTAAAAAATTATGACATTTCAATTTTGTTTTGGTTGTTATCAAGAGCTTGTAAAAAACGTACTAATGTGGATAATTTCTAGACGTTGATTTTTCAACTTATTGATTCACATAAAAACAAAATCAAAATGTGATAATTTTTTATGAGCACATAGATAAAATGATGTAGATCATATCCAACGGTTTTATTTTGACTTTTAAGTTTTAAATTTTGAGTTATTAAAGTTTTAAAAATGGAGGCATGGTGGAGACATGAAAAATTGAGGCATTGGAACCCTCCTCTTGAAAGAAATAACGAACAAGAAGAACGTGATACTAATTGTGATGATTACATTGATAAATTCAATTTCAGTTTTCTTAAAATTAATTGAAAAGTATATATAGGTCATTTCGGAGCTTTATTTTTCTCAAAACATAAATCCCTAGACACTCATACTATGCATACACTTTCTAAAATCACAATTCAGTTCAAATTTAATCTTGAGTCTCTACACATACATAAATAGGTATCTATTATAAATCTATATTTATGTTTTCAAAATTCAAACAATTGATTCGTACTGTTCAATCTAGTTTTCATATAAAAATATACTTAGAGATTAAATTATACATTGTTTTAATGTTTTATTATATTTTAGATAGGTAGCAAAATACATAATATAACGTATCCGGACCATCTAAAAGCCGTGGTTTTTTATCTATCTAAAAAAAAAAATTCTAAAAAGATATAAAATTTAGTCTCTAAGTACATTATGAAGATCATGTTGAATACATGGTTCAGATCAACTATTTAAATTTTTAAACCAAAAATATAAATTCATAATACGGATCTATCTGTATTTAATTTGCAAAATACTATTGACTCACGTTCAACACTAACATCAGTTTGGTGGAGGTTAACTGGACTTATTACACTTAAATTTCAACGTATATATATTTGTCAAAAAAAATGTCTTGGACGGTTGGACCCATGTTGGATATGAGAAAGAATTAAAGATATATAGAGAGAGAGAAACAGGTGATTGTTGTTGGGTGCAAAGAAAGACTGGGTCTCTATCTAAAGAAAGATGAGCATTTATATATGTAGTGAAAGCAAACCTCTACCAGCCTTCTCCACTCCTCGTCTATTATTTCTTTCTTTCTTGAATTGCTTCATGCACTAGCCACTAGATAGAGAGAGAGAAGAAAACAGGAATGCTGATGGATTTTCATTAAATGATGGGGTACGTGTAGGGGTGATTAATGAGCGAGCATGAGCGATTTGGGGTATGCTCATGCTCGGCTCATTAGCTTAATGAGCGAGTTGTTATAATGAGCATGTTGTTAATGAGCGAGTTGCCGAGCGAGTTACCGAGTTGTTTAAAATACATCATTCAAAAACTAATTTTCATTTATAGAATTTAACAAATTGTCCATAAGCAAGTTTAACAAAAAATTGTCCATAAGCAAATTAAACAATACATAATTTAAACATAAAATTGTCCATAAGTAAATTAACAAAATCAAACAAACTATCTTCTTGTCGTTCTCACAGCTTGTCACGTACCTACAAATTTGCAATTATCAAAACAATATTACAAATGTAAAATTTAAAAATATACAAACAGTAACAAAATGAATGGATTTACTAACATAATGGATATACTAACATAATTTAGAAATATACTAACCCAATACCATACGATATATGCCTAATATGAATGAATAAGAATAGCTCAGGAATAGCTCAGGAATATACTAACATTAACAAAATGAATAAGAATAGCTCAGGAATATATCAGAAGCCAACCCAGTACCATACTGTATAAGCCTAATATGAATGAATACTAAATTACTTAATACCATTATCAATTCCAATCTAACAACAAAACCAATCATGATAATAATAATATGAGAAACATACAGAGAGAGTCCCCTTGCAAATTAGAAATATACAAATTCCAAGCTCGTTGGGATTTAGAAATCTTACTGTTACCAAATTAGAACAAAATGAAATGAAATGCATGAAGTTACCAAATTAAAATTAAATCTTACTTCATCAAATAAGAATTTGAAATTAAAAACCACGTTCAACTTTAGAAAAGCTTTTAAAAGAATTTTCAATTTTGTTCTAACCCGAAATATCGAACCCACTTCATAAACTTGTGAAAGGAACTTATTTTTCAAAACCTTGAACAAGATACCAAATTCATAATGCAAAGCTCAATTTGATCCGTTCAGTAATGGATCAACATTAAGAAAAAATGACCAAATAATTTCTCATTTGTGGAACTAATATTTTTCATGCCAATAATGACTAGATAATTTTTTTCTTTTTTAGAACTCACCTTCAGCAATAGGAGGTAAATAAATGGTCAGATGTGATGAGCTCGGTAGTTGAATTGTCTAGCCATTAGAGGCGGAGAGGCACGCGAGAGGCGGAGAGGCACGTGGAGAGGCTGAGAGGCGGAGAAGCACGCGGAGGGTGGCTGGCTGTACGCGGCTGGTGGCTCAAAGTTTTGGCGGAGAAATGAGAGGGCTTTAGGTTTTGGTCTGTCTCTAAGAAGGCTTTAGGTTTTGGCGGAGAGAGTCTCTGACTCTCTGTGACTTTAGTTTTGCACTTTTGCAGTTTTGCCTCTAAAGTTTTTAGTCTGTGAAAATTTTGCTGCCGCCCAAATAGTTTCAAAATTTTTAGCTACAGAACCAAATACAATTCTAGGGATTAGATGTGGCAGGATTTGTGTAACTAATTTCTTAATGAGCTAATGAGCGAGTTGGGGTGTACTCATGCTCGGCTCACCCCTAGGTTGTTAATGAGCATTTAGCGAGCGAGTTATGAGCGAGTTACGAGTTGCGAGCGATTTACTCACCCCTAGGTATGTGTACGTAGCTCACAATATATACACGGCACACGTACCTATATATATATATATATATATATATATATATATATATAGAGGAGGGATCCACTTACAACAAATTTGAGTTACAACAAAGTTACAACATTCATTTTTTTCATTTTCAAAGTACAAATCGTCGATCCAACCGTTCAACATGATCTCCACAATAAAATGTACTTGCAGATCAAATTTTACATTTTTTTGAATTTTTTTACTATTTATTAAGTATTTTACAAAAAATAGCCATACTTAGACCATTGAATTTTGTACCCATCTTAATAAATAGTAAAAAAATTCAAAAAAATATAAAATTTGATCTGCAAGGACATTTTATTTAGATGATCACGTTGAACGGTTTGGATCGACGATTTGGACTTTGAAAATGAAAAAAATAAATGTTGTAACTTTGTTGTAACTCAAATTTGTTGTAAGTGGATCCCTCCTCTATATATATATATATATATATATATAGAGGAGGGATCCACTTACAACAAATTTGAGTTACAACAAAGTTACAACATTTATTTTTTTCATTTTCAAAGTCCAAATCGTCGATCCAAACCGTTCAACGTGATCATCTAAATAAAATGTCCTTGCAGATCAAATTTTATATTTTTTTGAATTTTTTTACTATTTATTAAGATGGGTACAAAATTCAATGGTCTAAGTATGGCTATTTTTGTAAAATACTTAATAAATAGTAAAAAAATTCAAAAAAATGTAAAATTTGATCTGCAAGTACATTTTATTGTGGAGATCATGTTGAACGGTTGGATCGACGATTTGGACTTTGAAAATGAAAAAAATGAATGTTGTAACTTTGTTGTAACTCAAATTTGTTGTAAGTGGATCCCTCCTCATATATATATATATATATATATATATATATATATATATATATATATATATATATATAGAGGGTAGAACTGTTGAAAATATAAACTTAATTATGTTATTAAAGTTAGGATTCCATTGAATTCTGCAGTGGACAGATTTTGAGGCGATATTAAATGCAACATTGAAGGAGCAATTCTAGATCATTTTGGGCAAATGAGGAGTCCATTTGATGTGTTTTCGAGTCTAGATTCAGATGGTTCAAGTTTCAAGTCGTTTGGAGTTCCCTACAATAAGTTATGGTAGTTTTAGTAACCAAGGGTCAGAATTTACTGTGCTGCTCTGTATTCTGTTTTGAGTTGTTTTGAATTCTGTTTTGTTTTAATTACTGTACGAATTTTAAGAGTCATGTCTAAGGCTATAAATAGAGTTGTATCTCAGTTGTAAAGTAAGAGAGAAGAAAAGGATAATATATATTTGAGAAAGAGGAAATATTGTATGCGTTGATAAATATCAGAATCTGTCTCTCTTTCCTCCACTGAAATATATCTTTTTTCTAACAAGAACTAGGGTGTTCTTAAGTTCACCAAGTTCCTTGGTGAACTCAAGTCTAAAATTTATCGAACGAATAATCCGAACCGTTGAAACCCGCCTATCTTACGAGTGATGTGTCTACATGTAAAAATTTTATACTTTCGAATTAATTTAGGATAAAGTCAAGCGGTCAAAATTAGAAGGTTAATAAATTAATTTTAATGCATTCATTTTTTGACGTTTTTTGACCACTTGACTCTATGTAAAATTAATTTCAAAATTTAAATTTTTTGCATGTAAACGCATCACTAGTAAGGTAGACGGGTTTCAACGGTTCGGATTCGTCGTTTGAAGCCTATCCAATGGGTTTTAGACTTGCTTCATGCACCCTAGTTATTTTGAATAGGTGTGATCTGATTCAATATTAAATATCATGAACCAAAAGAATGATGTGCACTGCACAACATACATGGACATTATATAATTTTAAATCCCTGTCATTTTATGATTTTAATTTTTTAATCATATATATTAAAATTTAAAATTATGAACCATTCGAATATTAAATAATTAGGTCTGACCCTTAGAATTTTCATTAATATCTCAGTCCGTTATTTAAATAGGTCTGATCTGATTCAATATTAAATATCATGAACCAAAAGAATGATGTGCACTGCACAACATACATGGACATTATATAATTTTAAATCCCTGTCATTAAAGGTTTGAATTGTATGCTGCCATGTGTACTGCTTAAGTCATGACGCTGCGTGCCAAATTGAAATTTGAAACGAATTACAAGATCACAATAAAATACGACCTTAATTTTATCTGTATATTATTTTTTTTAAATAAACATATATCATACTTCTGTTTTTAAACTTCAATTATATACCAGAGACGTCAGAAATATTGATAATGTTAATTAACGTACCAAAAACTGCATAAAAATTCATTATTCCCTCACATCGCTTTTCATAGAAAGAATTTGGAATAAAGCAAAACAATTTTTGCTACAGCCGAGGTGGGAAGATAGTATGTGATCTTCTGTCCCCTTTACCCAAAACTAATAACGTATAACTTTTTTTTTTTAGGTGGTGATCATAGTGACATGGTTCGCGTTAAATTCGCGAATTTCTCGTATTTTATTTGTTTTTTTTTTTACGTTTTCGAACCGAACACCGAATAAAATGCAAAAAAATGTATAATATATTTTATTTGTGAATAAATACGAATCACGAATTATTCACGAATAACCGAACTCGAACTATTCGTTTGTCACTATGTAGTGGTGATGCCACAAAAGATCCGTGAGACGAAAAGTTATACAGAGCATGTTACAAAAATCTCAGAAACGAAACGTGGCGATTCCAAGTTAAGTTTCCTAATTCCTAGTTATCTTTAATGAAGAGACATACAAGTTACACTACACAAGTTCCCAGATATTTATCGATTTCTACAAAAATGACATATTTTTAACAAGGATTTAGGAAAATTATTATTATTAATTTAACACAAATAAAATTATTTCAAGTATATAGTAGAAATGTATATATTTCTTTTTTTTCCAAATAAAATTTGTTTGCCTTCCCACATGTTGCTTGGTCAACGGCTAAATGCTTCAATAAATGAAGCCATGAAAGAAAAAAAAATCTAGTAGCATGGCCCAATATTATATGCATATTAATATAGATATTGATCGCTTACCTAATAATAAATGTTGATTATGATAATTATGAGAACTATAAGCACAATATCTCAACTGGTACTTACTCTTTCCTATCTAAGAAAAATTTCAAACAAGTGAGATAATTAATCTCTGTCATTATTTGCATAAAAAAAAAAGGAAAATTATCTCTGTTGTCTTGTTTTTATCTGTTTGTCTTTTTTATTATTTTGTCTTAATCCTGATAAATGTGTGGTAACAGATCCAAAATGGTAGTGAGGGGGGTACACTTTTCGTTAGATATTGTCTTATTGGAATATGAGTTGTGATAATCTTTGTCGGTTCTGTGATCCTCTCCATTTCTTACAGAAAGGAGACGTGCCAAACTGTGACATGTATATATTACAACAATATCAGGTAAGTATTTTCTAAAAATTCAACATTATAATGTAATATAATTGATTGTGTAAACTATGATGTAATTATTCATCATTTATAATTGCATACATACATAAATTTTTGTTATCCAATTAATTTTGATTCAATAATGCAAATGTTAATCTTCTTTTTATAAAAAAATTACATAGAGAAAGGAGCATGACAACAAAAGTCTGGTCTATATAAAAAGAGAGCTCGCCTTGTCGTGACTTTAAAATTGAGAAATTAAGAGCTCCACATCTTTTATATTAGTTAAGAAGAAAATACAATGATAGAAATATTTTTAACTATAACCTATGTCGATCCTCATCCGCACAATTTTTTTATTTTACTACGTGATTTAGAGAAAAAATATTCGGATGAATTTTCTTTTTCTCTTTTTTGGTTCTTCTATTGATGCATCTGGGTAATTATTTTTTTTTATTTCATTTCACGTTTGATAATTTGCAAGGAGTTCCAATCAAAACCTACATAAATCTCTGACTGGAAGCCTCCAGTTCTAGTGTTAACAATAGAGCAAAACTACTTCCAACTGGCGACAGTGTGTCTTTTTGAGATGACAAGCTTTGCTAAATTGTATTTTATGTTGAAGTCTCCCTTTTAATAATGATGGTAATTACAGGGCCCTACTCCTGTAGTACTAGTGATATTTCCGAAATATAGAACCCTGTGGGGACTAGAGTAGGATAACAAGTTGTTTGTCAAATTTGATCTAGACAATTTAAGTGGTTAAATGTTACACAAATTAGCATGTCATTTTGTATTCACATCATAACAAGAATTTTTTTTTATGATAATAACGGCCAATGATTGTTGTACCAATGGGACCCAATAACACCGAAATATTCATAAATTTCAATAATATTTTCAATTTTCATATTTAGTCATGTGTTCTTAAGTTATGTTTCACATGATTGTGCCAATGGGTTTGGTTTCACATAAAGCTTGTAATAAATTCACCATTGGCAGGGGCGGAGGCAGAATTTTGAAAAATAGGGGTCAAAAACATAAATAGTATAAATGCTATAAGACTCCAAGTTGTATACATAGTGACATAGTCTATTTTTCTTGAAAAATGAATGTGGTCAACTATATAAAATTTTCATAAAATCTATGGAGATCATTTTTATGTACTCTTAACATTTAACTATAAAATATACAAAAATAGTATATATAATAATTAGTTTTTGAAAATGAATGGGGTCAATTGACCCCCATTTGATGTATGTAAATCCGCCTCTGACCATTGGTATATATACTCCACTAGCTTGTTCTTTTTATTAGAATAAATGAAATGTTGGGTTTTTTTTTTGTCATAAATTTCCTGTTAAAGTCGGATTTTAAATTGGCATCTGTCACTTAAAATGACTATAACTATGATAATTAGAGACGACAATCAAACCTAGGCCTAGTTAAGCCGGTCTAGCTAGATAAATCCATGCCCGCCTAGCTTGATAACTTGCTCTCCTAGAGATGACAATAAATTAATAAAACCTAGGACAAGTTAAGGCACATGTTTTATTAAACTTATAATAAGGCAAATTTGAAGTCTTATATATATCAAGTGCAAAAATAGATATCGATGTCCAAATGTTGGTATTATTGGCTGTGAATTTGAATTTTGGTACCAATGATATTTTAACATTCAAATTCTAAAGTGTGAATTTGAAATATTAATCCTTTTGATCTCCCATTATGCATTCCCCTAAAATTCCATTTTTTTTTTTTTTGAAATTTACATGTTTTTAACCCCAAAATTTGTGCAATACCTCTTTTACCCCAAGTAATGATATCCCAATGGAACTCAAGTGCAAATGTTGTCAATTTATTAGACAAAAATAACATGAAAAGGAAAACTAAAAAAGGTGGTGATTCTTCTTCAGTGGTCCACAATGGAGCAATAATATTAATTAAAGTAGTTCATTTTGATGTACAGTTTCTCCACATTTGGAGTAGGTCCAAATAGGCTATTTTTAGGCCTTTGCTTCAAACCACTTGCCCTAATTGTGTGATTAGTGTACCAAAAGTATTTTCAAATTTTCAAATTTTCCTTGTGTTTACTATGTAAGTATGTATCTCGTCATTTTGTGATTTAGTGGACCGGTGGTAGATCCAAATAGCTCATAGCGCACAATCCAAAATAATATAATCAAATTCAATATAATTGTAGTAACTTTTATCAAGTGAATTACTAAATTTATTAAATTCAGACTTTTGTTTTGAAACTTGGTGAAATATCATAATTCAAACAACATTATGTATATGTAAATATAAGAGTAAATATTTTTATTTCAAAATTAAGCCTACGCATGGACCTAAACTTGTCCATGCCTAGGTTCGCCCTTGATTTTCACGGGTGAATCGGACTTTAAAAATTGATATTTTTTAATTTTTAAAATTTGCAGTTCTACTACTCAAAATTTAATTTCTTAATTTTGTTCCTAACGTAAAATTTAGCATTTTTACGCGTGCAAGCAAGCAATGTACACTACAAACTTGCAACCTAGCTAGCTATAGAGAGATTAAATGCAGCTAAGAATCAAATTGCACTTTGATTTATTTTGTTTCAAGAAAAGTTTATGCAGAGACAGGGACCCAAATGCTTTTTCTTAAAAGCAATTTCTCAACTTATTTGCTTTGCAATGCCAAACCTCAAAAAGCATCATATAACTTTTCTTAAAAGTGAGGCTATGGTCGATTCGGATCCTCCTTGGTAGAGTGCGAAAAATGGCACGGCGGAACCGGCTCCGTCTGGGCACGGTTACAGCACGGAACGGCACGGAACGCGTGTCAGTTATTTGCCGTGACTCGCGTGTCCCGTCATGACCATTTGCGTGCCGTGCTCATCTTTTGCAACTTTGACACGGCACGTGAAAGATTTAATCACCGCACGGCACAACACATAGTTACACGAGTCACGTATAATTAGGACCATTAAATATTAATTTAATGGTGAATCTTGAATAAACTAACCTAAATTATGATTAAATGGTCACGCGAGTCACGTATGGTCACGGCACGTTTAGGCACGGCGTGACCGTTCGCGTGCTGTGACCACCCCTTGACATTTTGGTCACGGCACGTGAAAAATTAACTTGATCACAGCACGGCACGTTTTTCCTACTCTACTCCCTGGTACCGGATAAGGGAATCTTTTAGATTAGTAGATTCGGATCGTTCATTTAACTTTGCACAATTTTTTTAAAGGGGATTCTTACAGTCAAAGAGGCATCAGATTGAGTTAGGTCTGGCTGAGAGTTAATCTGAGCCATAAAGTTGTGAGCCTCACTGTTCAATATCTGAGAGGATACTTGTCCATAATACTATGCATAGAGCACATTAATTGGTCCGTACTTCAGATTAATATTTTCGTTTACAAAGTTCAAATTGTTGATCTGAACCGTTCAACATGATCATCATTTTCATATGTATTTGTAGATCAAATTTTCCATATTTTAGAATATTTTTACTATTTGTTTAGATAAGTAGAAAATCACTTGATCTAAAGATTCTAGACTATTCGAAAGTAGTAAAATATAAAATTTTGTATGTAAGTACATTTTTATATGGAGATCATGTTGAACGGTTCAGATTAATTGTCTGAATTTTTAAAACGAAATATTAATCTTAAGTATAAACACTATACATGGTACCATAGCCTCACTCTTTAAGAAATGATACTGAGGAAACTTGGACCAAACGATTTAAAACCCAAATAAAAGCATTACATACGATATATGTGTGAAACAGATTGGTTTTATTGGGTTTTTTTAATAAGCCCATGGGCCATGAATGTTAATATTTCGATATGATATATTTAATGCTGCGATATGAATTCATGAAGGAAATTTGAGAAGATGGTTCAAGATTTTTAAGGCTGCCATATGAATTCATATGTTGGACTGATCCTCTAAAAAAATTGATAAACGTTAAATCTCTAGTTATCTCAGATGATAATTAATATTTACATGGGAGGACATATATAATAAATTCCTCTGACGAGATGTACCTCATCTCCGGTTCAAGCACCATGGCTTTTCAAAACCTGACTATTTCCACCAACCCTCTCTATTCCACCATGCGCATATCTTTCTCTCCATTCTCTTACCAATTCAATGTTGTACCCAATACTTCCAACATATTGAAAATGCAAATTTCACCACAACAACTTTCAATGACAACAGCTTAAGAAACAATTTTTCTATCTCTTCTCTTACATCACTCATTTATAATGAGTTTTTTCTTTGGATGGATTCTGACAAATTGTTACTCAAATTCACTCCACAAAACAACTCATTTGCTTTTATAAGTGTGATAGAAATCTTCAATGCCACACCCCTGCAATTATTTATTCGAAATCCATGAATCTACGCATCAATCCTCAACAAGGGAGCTCAGAATAAATCGGTGTCTATGAATCTACGCATCAATCCTCGACAAGGGAGCTCAGAGGAGATAGCCCCACAGACAGTTTATAACACGGCACTGATGATAAACATCTCTGCTGATCAGCTCATCTCCAATCCTGGTTTTAGCATGAACATCACATGGAGTTTCAGAGTCGACTCAGGGTATTATTATATTATCCGATTACATTTCTGTGATATTATATCAGAGACCAATCAGGTGGATCCAGGGCTTGTTTTTACAGTCGATATCATGGATTATTTGGCATTTCCAATGGATTATTTGGTACTTCCAAATAACCTGAGACCTTTTGATTACACGAAATATGCACATGAGCCATTCTATATTGATTTTATTGCACACGTTATGAGTGCACGAAACATAACTGTGCGCATTAGCCTGGATAGGAATTAGGAAGGATAGTACCGTAATAAATGGTTTCCTTAATGTATTGGAGATTATGAAGATGACCAATTATAATCCTCCTCTTGAAAGGAAAAAGAAAAAGAAGTTGCAAGCTATCATCCTTGGACCTACTATTGGGTGTCTCTTTATAATATTAATATTAATGATCATGTTCGGTGTTATACAACTTGGATAAGGGACGGTGCCAAATGATACTTGTCTATGAGTATATGGAGAAAGGCACTTTAAGGAACTATTTGTATGGCATAGACGACTTATTGCCATCTCTTTCATGGAAGCAAAGGCTGGAGATTTGCATCGGCACGGCCAAGGGCCTACAATACCTCCACACGGGGCCATCACGAAGTATCATACATCGTGATGTGAAATCAACTAACATTCTTTTAGGAGAGGGGTACATAGCCAAAGTGTCAGATTTCAGAATCTCAAAACAAGGGCCCTGTATAGGTGAGACCCACGTCAGCACAGCAGTGAAAGGTAGTTTTGGTTATCTCGACCCGGAGTACTTTAAGACCCAACAACTAACTGACAAGTCCGATGTATATTCATTTGGAGTTGTGCTTTTCGAGGTGCTTTGAGCGAGGCCCGTGATTGACCAAAAGCCTTGAGAGAGAACAACTTAATCTCACAGATTGGGCGCTTATGTGGCAGCGAAAAGATGAGTTAGAAAAGATTATTGACCCAAAACTTGTCGTGATTGTTAATGTGAAGGGATAGCTTGTGATTTTCTGAGATTAATTACAAATGAATTGATGCAAAAAGGTGCCCACCTCATTCGCCTCTGTTCCATGTCTCTGCCGGTGAATTTTCATTTAGCTGAAAATTTCAGTGCCAGTGTTGAAGGAATTCATAGTTCAGGTCGATCGATACCTGCTGAAGATATTATGTATGTGCTTGTTTTCTTTGTTTTGATGTTACTTGGGAGTTCTTTTAAATTGGTGCACTGGTTGGCTGGTTTATCCACAGTTACCAACTTACCAAGTAAGAAATTAATTAGCATGTGATGTTGATCTCAAAGATGTTAAGTTTGAGCAGGAAAAACATACGTAATTGTTTGCTGTTGGTAATTTAATTGCAAGTCATTTTGTTTTAGTAATCCAGGCTGATTTAGCGATCAAAACTTGAGCCCAGGGCCAAGCCCAAGCCCAACAAAATCAAATGGGATGGGTTAGCGTCGCTAGACTCGCGAGTTCAGATCCAGTGCAAACTTTTATAATGGGTCGAACCCCAATGTGGATCCCTATAATCCTAGTACACACGGTATTCATTGCGGCCAGATACTCTGAAGTAACTCAAATATTGATTTTGGATATGGAACGTCTGATCAGCATTTGGACCATTCGAACGGTCCAGATCTAAAATCATTTGAGTTACTTTAGGTGATATGAATTTATAAAAAATGCTGTAGTTAATGGTAACTTGGTAAGTGTTGTCACATCCGAAACAGATTCTAGATTTGAGAGAGAGAGAGAGAGATGAGAGGTGCCGGGGGCCGGGCCTTCACCTCCTCTTTGCTAAAGAAACAATTGGCGCCAAATTCATCATCACCTTCATCTCTCTTCTCGCGCCTCTTTCGCCGATTCCACGCCACAGTTGACACCGAGGTCGAGAAGAGAAGCAGCTCCATATTAGGTCCTGACCTCCCTGACATCTGGACCCCACCCAGCTCTACGGTACCTCCTTGCACATCACCAGGAGGTGGAGGTGATTGCTTTGCATCCACATGCTACCGCACTGTTTATTTATTCAAAAGGTTTTTACTTTCTTGGTGGGGCATTTACACAAACACCTTGCGAGCTATATTACTATTGGGTTATTTTTTGTTGTTCCTTTTATTATTTAATTGACATGAAGTGAACTAGGAAGCCATAGGAATTGTAATTGAGATGGTGCATTAACGAGAACATTTGTTGTTACATGAGTTTTCAGTTAGGCATTTACTCGAACATTTTGCAGGCTGTGTTATTTAATTATATAAACTTTTGATCTTGTAGTCAACCATGATGCACCACAACCTGTAATTGATGGTAAATCAATTGCCGAGGAAATAAGATCAGAAATTTCCATAACAGTCCGGGATTTAAAAAGCCCATACGGGAAGGTCCCTGGATTGGCGGTGATATTAGTCGGGCAGAGGAGAGACTCTCAGAGCTATGTGAGGTACAAAATAAAGGCATGCAATGAGGTGGGAATTAGGTCTTTAGTGGTGCAATTACCTGATTCATGCTCAGATGAAATGAGGAAGTAGTAGAGTCTGTTAAAAGATTTAATGAAGACCCCTCTGTTCATGGCATCCTTGTGCAACTGCCTTTGCCGCAGGTATACTTTTCGTTTCGAGAAGCTCTATCTATGGGACAAACATTTTAAAAGAGCAGATTTTAATTCATGCAGCCCACGAGTAGTCATATGCAGCACTGTTTTTTTTTTGACAGTGCTGGTTTGACTCTATTGTCCATGCACTACATGAATTAAAAACTGCTCCATCAATATCTTCACCCCTTACCATGATTCATGAGCTACACTCCTTGTTCATTCTTGTTTCCTTCATTGTTTTTTTTTTTGCCTTTAAAAATTGCAAAAAGCCTCTACATTGCTAAAGACTATTCAGATAATAAGCCTTTAAAATGATTAGTTTTCTACTCGAACAGTGTTTCCGAGCAACATTTTGCATCCTTTTAATAAATTTACGGCTTCTCTGCAATTAAGTTAACCGATAAGACTTGAGAAATGTGAAAATTGGGGCTTTTAAACTTTGCATTTAATGAATGCAGCCATAAGGTTTTAATAATTTATCAATTTCTCCTTGATTTAAAAAAAATGGTTTATAAATTCTTGAGTTATATAGGATACATGGACCAGGAGAACAGGGTTTGGGGCTTTTACAATTTGGTGATATAACCTCTCTGTTTGCCTTTTATTTCCTTTCATTAAAATAACAAACTAAACTAATAATAGCTGTTTGTGAATTCAGCACATGGATGAAGAGAGAATACTAGGTGCCATTAGCTTAGAGAAAGACGTAGACGGGTTCCACCCATTAAATGTTGGTAATCTTGCATTGCGGGCCCGGCAGCCCCTTTTCATACCGTGTGCTGCCAAGGCATGTGTTGGGTTGTTACTACAGTACCGGATCGACCTGATGGGGAAACATGCTGTTGTCATCGGACGAAGCAAGGTCGTTGGACTCCCCACATCCTTACTTCTACTGGTATCTATTTATTGTTCTTTTTTTTTGCACACAAACTTACCCAAAATTTGTGCAGTATTTGTAAAGTAAGGTTCAAATGACTGATGTCTTTCATATCTCAATCGTGCCTCACATCCTTATCTCCTGTTTCAAAGTCCAAAGTCCAAAAAGTTGAGCGGTTCACATCCTTATCTAAAGAAATTTTTTACTATTTTTTTAGATAGGTACAAAATCACTGTTCTTAGATGGTCCAGATTTTGTACCTTTCTAAAAAAATAGTAAAAAAATTCCAGAAAAACAGAAAATTTGGTCTCCAAGCACATTTATTATGGAGATCATGTTGAGCTGTTCAGATCGATTGTTTGGACTTCGAAAATAAAAATAAATATATGAGGCATGAAAGAACATTTCAACCTGCTCTTGCAAATAGAAGATTTTGGGTTTGGAATAACAGCAGACCGTCAGAGGTATAGGCAAGTACAAATTACTACATTTTCCTGATTATCGAAAATAACATGTATTGTTGCGGAGGGGGGCAAAGTTGTCAATATTTAAAATAACATGCATTTTTATCCAACTGATCTAAGTGGATGTTTGCCATATTCGGACTAATTTTTGGGGTGATAGGAGAAAATGTAAGAAAAGTTGGGTGCTATTGGCAAAATATAGTATAACATATGCTGTGATTTGCTTTAAATATTCATTTGTTTTGATCATTTTTTCAGAGACATCATGCAACAGTGAGCATAGTTCATGCGTACACTCCCAACCCAGAAGAAATAACACGTGAGGCCGATATCATAATTTCAGCAGCCGGAGTCGCCAATCTTGTCAGAGGCAGCTGGTTAAAGAGAGGCGCTGTTGTAATTGATGTCGGTACCAATCCTATTGAGGTAATATGAACTTGTGTGCCAGTTTCATGCTGCACCAAATCAGGTCGAGTACTGGTACCAGCCAATTGAACACTATTGACTCATTTTTCTTTTTGCACATTCTTTCCTTCTTTGGTTGTTAATTTTTGCACAGGTTTTTCTGCAATTTCAACTCATTTCCCTTTTTATGTTATAAGGATTCTGATAGCGAGCATGGGTACCGCTTAACTGGAGATGTCCATTTCGATGAGGCAGTGAAGCTGGCATCTGCAATTACACCTGTGCCAGGTGGTGTGGGCCCGGTGACTATTGCAATGCTTCTTTCTAACACACTAGATGCCGCAACGGATGCCTTTAGATCGAGTGCCTGATTTCATTAAATACTTTGGTTTACATGTAAAATTTTGTTTTTTTATTCGTCTTATGCTGTTTTTTCATTGGTTTATGACTTTATTACTTTGTTTTACATGTAAATTTATTTTTTGATATACATTTTTTACAACATTATTTCTATTATCTTAGTCTCAAAAGTTTAGCAGTTACCATGTTGGCCCCTCTGAAAGAAGGAGGCTGAATTGGTGAAGTTTCTTCGTGAGAAGGTACGGCTACAGATTGAGTAGATAAATGAGAAGTTTGTTCAGATTATGTGAATAATGGGGTTAAAACGGGTGGAAGAAGAAATTGTTTCTATTATAAGTTATACAATGTGCAGGTTGCATTTATACGAAGCAACTGTGCAACCCTTCAGAAAATACCAAAGAATGAAGGGGCAGGTTGCAAATTCAATGATACATGTTCGGCCGACATTTTTATTATTATCCAAAGTTTAATACAAATTATTATTTATACACAGATTCTCAGCTAATTTCGAAAAATGCCCAAGTCAACCACAAAATGGCCGGCTTACGTCCCCCCTAAGCTGGTCATTTTTTGCCGGCTTAGTGTGTGTGTGTGTATATATATATATATTTTACCGAAAATAATCTATAAAATGACTTTTTTCTTCTCTCTCCTCCACACAATTCACTCAACTCACAAAAGAGAAAGGGAGGAAGGGACAGAGAGAAATACAAGGTGATTTTTGAGGCGAAAAAGTCGATATTTGAAGGGGCCAAAAGGATGAACAATAGCAATCGAGGTAGGTCGGCCAATCGTGGTCTAGCGAGAGGAGGGTCAATTAGTGATCGAGGTAAAAATGAGAAAAAAAAAATACAAGTGCCAGGTATGTTGTGATTTTCTTAATTGTGAAACATGTAAGATGGAGGAATGGAGTAGACGGCATGGTCTATGAAATTTCAGACGATGACTTTGTGAAAAACCCCTACGGCTTTGGATTGAAAAAGAAGAAGGTTGATTCAGAGCCTCTAGCATCGGACGATAAGTTTGTTCCGTGTATTGGTAAGGCTACCACTTCATCTGCTGTGACTGATCCTGAACCAGCAAATTCCGATGATGATTTTGTTCCATACACTTTCAAGTCTCGTTGTAAGAAGTAGACTTATTTAGAATTCATGTTGTATTAGTAGGGTTTAAAATTTGAATGCATTTGAGTTTTGGTTCTAAGAATTAGTATTTTATTGTAGTTGGTTGAATTAGGTTGTAATTTCTTTGAGTATTAATTAATTTCATTACTTCTTATTTAGTAGTTTCGTACAAAATAATAAAGTACACACAAATTACAAATAGAGTCCACACGATTTTTACAATATGTATATAAATCACCTATTACTACCACGTCTAAAATTTAATCTCCGAAATAAACCACTTGCGAAAGATGACATACGAGATGGTGTACCAGATGGCTCTGGTTGCTCACTAGATGGCCCGGCTTGGGTTCCAGATGGCGCTGCTTGGCTTGTAGATGCCCTTGTTGTACGTCTAGTAGTGGACCTCCTCGGTTAGATCCCAGATGACTCCCCTTGCACCCCAACCGCCTCTCCTCCTATGGCGATTGCCTCTCCCATTGCTTCGGCATACATAGCAGTTGCATCTAAACGGCTTGTAGCTGTGCTACGCCGTGACCCTCCGAACCCACTTCCCTCTGTCATTACTCGCTCATTTTCTACCGCATTTGCTGCGTTCCTTGCCTCTACATTTGCATGTGTTACTTAGTAGGTATAAATTAAAAAGAAATATAATTTTAGATGAATGTTACAACATCTTCGTTGCCTATCGGATGTGGAACAGCGAGCCTGATGCTCCCTCCACAGTCGGTTGTATTTAGGTTTCACATTTGTCATACACAGCCGTAATAATCCCTGCCACCGTCTGGATGCTCATACACGGGTCGTCTTTAATGCTGTCTTAATGGCATCGGCAATGAGTGATGCCGTCAGACATTCGTGGTCAGTCCTCGTGTGCTCAGTCCTGCATGTGTGAGGCATGTCTTGCTTAGTTATAAGTCATGCGTCTCCATATCACGCCGGCTTTCCCCAAAGTTCGTAATGACAATCCGGGTCCTTGCACAGCACATGAATCCAGTCCCTATCACTCTTCTTCATTCTGATCTCCTGATTCTTTTGGATATGGTACTCTCTGATCTTCTTCATTAGATCTTCTTTGCTTTTAAAATATTGGTTCGCAGTCAGCTCACCTTTGTACTCAATCCGTTGCCCATAATAACCAATATCTGCTTCGCTAAACTCAGATACATCATTGAGGTCTGGGAACGGGTGCGTATCAGTCCGGCAATTAAGCGGCATGTTCTCAGCATCACGACCTATGTGCCCTTCAGCTGTTTCAATCGGCCCGTCTTCACCACAACCTTCTAGGTGATTCGAATCCCCCCACATTTCTCCCACACATTCATCCCCACTCCTCAGATCGTCCTCCGGTATTTCATTAATATCTTTAAAGTCCTGACAGCTTTTATCAGATACTGGTGTCGGTCTAGGGTATGGTGATACTGGAGGTAACGGTAAAGGCGCCACATTTACGGATCTAGGTGGGGTTGAAACTGAGTGTCTTGGTCTGCCTCGATGGTGTCTAGGTGGGAATGAAACTGAGTGTCTTTGTTGGGGTACTGGTGGAGTCACGTAATTGTAGATTTCTGGGTCAGGAACGATGAGTCTGTATGTTTCTGGTTGTGTGGTATAATGTGGTGCCGCTGATCCAGAGCTAGAACTTCCAACCCCGGGCTCTACCGGAATTCTTCTGGCAAAGATTTTTATTAGAAAAATCCCTTGGGACCTCAAATAACCGAACATGTCTCTCCACGTACTCTTATCTACAAGTTTCGCAACAATCCATTTTTCGTTAGAGGGATGGCAATATCGGGTTGCCAATTCTAAGTTCCACCTTTCTGGTTTGTAACCGGTATGTGTGTAAATTATGGATTTCAGGTCCAAAAGTGACATGCCATATGGAATCATTAATGAATGAGCTGCATCTTTGTTGTAATAAGCCCCGTGTGCATTAGTAAGTATCTTCCCACCATAGTGTAATGAAATAAAGGCCATGGTAAACAAACTACATTCTAGAAAATAGTAAACAATTGTCAGGTTACTAAATGGTAAACAATTGTCAGATTATTAAATGGTAAACAATTGACAGGTTACTACTTTAAATTTCAGGATTTTGGGTTTTGGGTTTTGGGTTTTTGGTTTTTTTAATTAAATTTAATTTTTTAATAATATAATTAATTATTCTATAAAATTAAAAAAAATAATAAAAAAATAATATAAAATTACCTTAATAGTGATTTTCGCTAATGAGCCTCGGGGTGTGTGCCCTTAGGAAAATTACCTTAAGGGCTTTTTATAGATTATTTTCTGTAAAAAAAAAAATATATATATATATATATATATATATATACACTAAGCCGGTCAGAAAATGGCCGGCTTAGGGAGGTCGTAAGCCGGCCATTTTGTGGCCAGCTTGGATATTTTTTAAAATTAGCTCAGAATCTGAGCATAAATAATAATTTGTATTAAACTTTGGATATTAATAAAAATGTCGACATGTTCGGCAACCCTCCTTAGCCCTCGTTTACTTCTTAATCCACCTTAAGTCTTCTGAATAGGGTCTTCTTAGCTCAGATTAAAAGAGCTCCTTAGTAAAATTACTTAATCCCGCATATTCTCTTTGCAATTTTTTAAAGATTCTCTTTGCAATCCGATTTTCAGAGATTCTCTTTGTAATTTTTCTTTTCGAACTCACAATTTTTGCAATTTTCGCAAGCACAGTTCTCTTTGACATCCGATTTGATGTTTTCTTGTCCAATTAACCTTTATTTAGTTTACACAAAAAAAAAAAAAAATTCTCCTCTCTCCGAGGTAGATGGATGATTAATATATGATAAGGGGGTAACAGGAACCGGTACGGAGGGGTAACAAAAACTGTAATGTTCAATTAATATATGCAAATTGTATTTATTTTTTGCATATGTTTAAAAAAAATTCAATTATCTACTTAGAGTATCATTTTTTACAATTGTGATTTTACTTAGCCAAATTAATATATGCAAATTGACATTTTACTGTTGTAATTTCAAATTTTTGCATGTGTATCATTTGTTAAATTAGCCCAATAGCGCTATTTTGCATCTTTCACTTGCCCTAGCTGTTATTCTTTCATAAATTTTCAATTATTTTTTTGCATCTGTTCAAAAAAAATCTACTTATAGCATATAATTATATATACAAATTGTATCATTTTTTAATATTCATAATTAAGTAATTAACTAAGTAACAATATAAAATTATAATTTTTGTCCATTTGTAATGTAACAAATGAACCTTCATGTGGCAAAAATGATATTGAGTTCAACAAAATTAGGAGGATATTTAGGTCTTAATTTTTACATTCACTTTCAAATGAACAAGTGCTTCAAAAAGGATTAAAGTTTTAATCCTCCACTCTTAAAGAAGTCATGTCGAACAGGTCCATGGGGATTGTGCAAGTTTTCGTGACTGTCCATGTGCCAAATTGAATGGCAATTACTTCACCTATGTCAGGATGGATGGTGTATGATTCTTCAAATTAGAAACATATTGGATTACACTTTAATCAAATCACGTATATTATGTTATTTGAAAAATATTGATCAAGTTGTGGTCAATTATAGTATGTAGTGGACTGACGATATCATTTACAGTGATAGTGGATCAGGTGACTTCACCAGAGTTAATTTCCTCCAATACTTCATTAAGCTAAATGCAGCTGACAATTTATTTTTAAATTAGTTCTAAATTAAATTTAACAGCTTTATCTATTAGGAAAAGAACTTTTATTTTATTTTAAGTGTACGTTGAACTGGATAAGTAAATGACCAATAAAAACATCACATGCATGAATGTATGCTTATATTATCTAAAATAATACTAGGAAACATACATATTACATGTACGAAATGCAATTCATGTGTTTGATATGCAAATATGCATATAATATATGTAAAAGATAGTAATGAAAAATGTAAAATTATATTGTCCCAGCATATATACAGATATTTAGTAGTTGCAATCAAAAGAAATAAGAGATGCGATATCAACATCTCTGCCCATGATAAGTCCATGTCATTTTTTCTTTCCGAAGATATCATTTTACAAACAAACAAAAAAAATATATGTAACTAAAATGTCACCGTCAAAAAATCAATAGTTATATGCTAATTAATCGAATTTACATAAAATTTTACGTTCGTATATGCGGGAGATGTCTAATTAATTAAAAAAGTTAAAACAGATGCCCAAATTCCTGTCCTAATTTGGATAAGAATGTATATAAATGATTTATTTTAATACTATCAGCTCAAGATAATGACTTTAAAAGTTCATCATTTACTTAGATAAATATAAATAATAAATGGACTGCTGAATGCACGGTATATACTTTAGTGAAACATTTATGTTGCTTATAAACCAATCAATTTAAAAAAAAAAAGGTTTCTGAACATTCAATTGAGGAGCAAATTACACTCTCAAAAAGATTGTCAAGTCTATCGTCTGATTAGAAGAATAAAAAATAAATAAAAAATCTCTGAACATTCAATTAAAGGAACAAATTATATAATTTAAAAAAGTTTTAAAGTCCAAATTTATCAAGGAAAAAAGCTACAAAAGTATACTTAATATTTAAAATAATTATAAAATTGTGCATCATCTTAAAATTTTGTTTCACCCACTAAAAATGTTGGCTCGTCCCTGCTACTATTAAAAGAAATACTATGAAAAGAACATAACAGAATAAAAAAATAAAAAAAGGTTAGATCATTGATTAAATATATGAAAAACTGAAAAATGAAAACAAGTCAAATTGGATTGACCCACACTAGCACTTAAATTTCATGATAATTCATTCCACTAAAAGGGATTCTATTATTGGAATGCCTTCAGTTACACCTGTAACGATTGTGACTATCCAATAACCAAATTGGTCCAAAGTACGGAAGAACCAATTACGCCAAAAGATGGCCACCATCAAATTCTCCTTGAGATTAGATTATAACTTGTTCATTATACTTCAATTAATTTCACCTTCTCTGTTTTTTTTATAGTAGTTCTACCTTTTATTACATAAGATCAATGTTTTAAATAGCGTTTATAGCGTCATAGCGGGAAGGCTACAAAAAAAGCTATAGCGAATAGCGTAGCTATAGCGGAAGCTATTCCAAATAGCGTTTTTTTTTTTTACAAAAATTATATTATATATTTGTACTATATATTAACATTATCTAAAGTTTCATAGAAACAATAAATAACACCAAATTAATTAATAAATTATAATATTCATATTGAACTAGTACAAAAGTCCATGGTTCAAAATATCCATAATAGTATCATAAACTATCGATCTTTTTCTATACAAAATATCTTAAGCATCATGATTCATTCTATTTTTTTTTTTCCATACAAAATAAATTTTATGAATCTTTATTTAAGCCCATATAAATTGTCTAAAAAAGCCCAATATGCATAGCGCGCTACACGCTATGCGCTATAGCGGACCGCTATTACCGCTATAGCGGCCGTAGCGCAATTAGCGTATTTTCATGCCATAGCTTAGCGTTTTGGGTCCAAAAACGCTATAGCCGCGCTATAGCGCGCTATTTAGAACACTGCATAAGATATATAAAATAAGAGGAGGGTTCCTCCAATTTTTGTGCTTTCATTATGCCTTTAACTTTTAAATTTGTATGTCAAAATAAAACTGTTAGATGTGATCTATATTATTTTATCTACATACAGATGAAAAATTTATCACAGTTTTGTTTTTATATAAATCAATAAGTTAAAAATTCAACGTCTATAATTTATCTATATCGATGTATTTTTGCATACTCTTGGTATCAATAGAAACAAAGTTGAAATGTTGTAAGTTTTTATATGTGTATAGAGAAAATGATATAGATTGAATCTAACTGTTTTATTTTGATATTTAGTTATTTTTATGAAAATCGTGTTGAACGATTCATATCAACTTTTTGAATTTTGAAATCGCAAAATACCGACAGAAAAGTAATACGGGAATTTTACTTCTCAAATCATGATAGCCCGCCTCGTAAAGATACGCTCGTTAAAGACATTTTCCTGAATAGAGAAAAATATTCTCTCTTTCTATCCAAATTATATCAGCCATTTGATTTAGATAGAATAAAAATAAGTAGGATTTGAATCATTTCTGAAGAGATGGAATAACACCACAAGGATAATACGTCTGTAAGGCATTGTATATCTCATCAAGTTCCATTATTTCATCATTTTGGAATAGTCGATTACTATTCATATATAGAGCTATTACCTCCAATTAATCTCCTGATGTGATGTTTCTGTCAATATAATGCTAAGTTGGTTGAACCTTAATTAAACAGCTTTAGTAGGTGAACAAACAAAATCATGATTCTTTTTTACTTTTTATGGCATCTTCCCTTTTTCTGTTGATTATAGCGCCATTTATGCATTGTTTAATAATTTAACTTGTACTACTGCTAAGTAGTTTAGCGACCTTACCTTAAATTGGATCTCATTCCCCAACTTATATATGGTTTTAAGATTGAATTAGAAACACTAATCCTTGACTTTGTTATAATTCCTTTTCCTTTATAAATTGCCTTTTTTTTTCATTTTGTAGTATTTAACATACTGCACTAATCCCAGTTCACCTACTACAAACAACTTTATTAATTTGTTTTTAATTCTCCTTTGTTTATCTCTTTCCTCAAACCTAAACCAACCAAACGCTACTCACCTCCTTTTTAGCTTCAAACAACCAGAACCATCTCTCTTATCAACATTTCAACTTTCATGCAAATTAATCATGTCTTCAACCCCCAAAATCATAACACTCTTTCTCATTTTCCATCTCTCAATAGTAAGATTAACCCTAATTGATGGCGCCGAAACCGAGACACACCTTCATTTCTACTTTCACGACATACCCTCCGGTAACAACCCGACAGCAGTTCGTGTAGCCGAAGCACCGGGCACCAACACCTCCTCTACCGGATTTGGGGCCACGGTCATGATGGATGACCCGCTTACAGCCGGGCCCGATCTGTCATCTGCCTTAGTAGGCCGGGCACAAGGGCTGTATGCACTGGCATCACGTGACGAAACCGGACACCTGCTAATGGCCATGAACCTGGTCTTCATGGACAAGGAGAACAACGGCAGCACGCTGGCGGTTCTAGGCCGCAATTCTGTGTTTGACACGATACGGGAAATGCCGGTGGTTGGTGGGTCCGGTAAATTCAGGTATGCGCGGGGTTTTATTCATGCCAAGACGGTCACGATGGATATGACGGGTAATGCCGTGGTGGAGTACAATGTTACAGTTTATCATCAAGGACAATAGGTTTCTGGTTAGATTTGGTGTGATATCAAATTTACGAGCCGTTTCAAGGAAAGAGGGGTTATTAAAGACTTCTAATATTTTCCTGAGTTGTTCTGTTTCTTGTATCACCTTGTATTTACATGCTTCTGAATAATATATGTATGGTTAGACTACAAATTTTGTAATTGTCAAGAAAAATAAAAGGAGTAAAAAACAAAAAAGTATATAATATAATGGAATTTTTCCTATTAATTTAGATAGTTCATTATGATCCAATTTGTAAATCTTTTGATGACCCATGAAATGATTTGAATATTTAACGGTTTAAAAAATATATATAGCAGCTTTTATTTGACGGTGCAAATAGATGGATGTCAGATTTTTTATCCCTTTAATTAAGGGGTAATACTGCCCTTTACCAGTTAGATGGATTAGTGTATAATCGATCGTAGTTTCTTTCTTCTTTTTTCATTAATTCCTTTTGAAGGGGTTGTTTCATCAAGACAAGTAATCAAGGGTTAGAACGCCTAATCACTATATTGGAAATCATACCTACTATTATTAATTTATAATACAACCTAATTAACCACCTTAATATCCCAATTATGGTCCTGGTACCGGGACAACAAGTCCTATGTTAGTGTGAAGCTGTGTACTGACCATATCACCAGGAAGGGCAAAGTACAAACTACCAGTGCTAACATAGAACTTTTTGTCCTGGTACTGCTGTACCGGGACAACAAGTCCTGGTAATTAACCACCTTACATATCTCATTTTGCAATCACCACCTTAGGTTCACTGCAAATTCAAGTAAATACCCTTTCTAAAAGAACCCTTAATTTTTCATGCTATTTTGGTTGTTTGTAGTTTGCCCTTCCTAATAAGTCCCTTTCAAAAAAATGTGCATATATACCCCTACAAAACTTGAAAACTATTGCCAATACATTTTCCTTCTACATTTTCCGCTAAAAATGACCAAAATAACCTTCCTTTGTCATTGGCAGTGGTTGGTGGGTCCGATATTTCAGGTTCCCATATGGAGCACTGCATGAGTATCATTGGTTGCAAACAAATGAAATTAAGGAAGAAATGTCCATGGAGGCGTTATGGTGCAACTGTAAATGATTTCTTGAGTTACACCTTTTCGTTTTACTATACTTGCATACTTTTCTAAATAATAAATAATGAGGCGTATATTAGATAGAATGATGGTAAGAGCATCTACAATAGTAATCGTTTTTAAATTGCTAATCTGATGTGTCAATTGCTAATATAATTGTTGGGTTGTAGGCCAATTTCTAAAAAAGCAAATTTGCTTATAAAGCAAACGATTTCTTTTGAACATGCTGATACTCTCTCTCTTTCCTATTGGCTCTGAGCCCTTTGTTCTCTTTTCTATTGGCTCTGACCCAATTTCTGGGATGAAGGGGTTAAGAAATTAAAATGAACTTAATTTTTAAATAGTGTTTTACAGCTGTTTTTAATTTTTGACAGATTGCTGGATTGGAGATGTTCTAAGAAGTAAGAACAGATAAAGGATGACCCAAGATTCAAATTCTAATAGACCTGTTTGATAGCAATATAGAGCCCATAATTGCCCAAGTTCAGCTAATGAATTAAAACATTCTCCTAATTTCTGGGCCGAGATTGGTGATTTCATATTACACCCACGTTCATACCATGACAGATTATTATGTCATGTAATCTTTCAGAGACATTAATTTCACGCCAAGGTATCCAAAACGGGAGCAGGGTTTCCGGCCAACTGGTTCGGACAGATGGTCTAAGCCATCCAATTCGCATCGCAATTCGTACGGCGGGTTTAAATTTGCTCTAATTTTATCTGTCCCGTAAATCTAAACTATCCGAACTCGCCCTCTCCCGAATCTATATCTCCTCAAGTTACCTGAGATGCAATCAGAAAATTCAGACCATTCTTTAATTCTGATACGAACTAAATTCGTACCGTTATTTTCTAATTGTATCCTCAAGTAGTTATTTCAATTTATTGAAAAAAATTTAATGAACCACTGCTTCATCTGGTGTCTAGAATATAATTGACTCGTTTACTACTTTGACTAGATCGAAAATTTTTAATTTTCAAAATTCTAATTTAAAAATTCAATGTCACATTCAGTAAAAATTTATGATACCGATATTCCATATTCAAAAAAGGAAAATTCGATTCTATAAATATATTTATAATTTATATATAATAATAGAGGAGGGATCAAGTTACAACAAATTTGAGTTACAACAAAGTTACAACAATCATTTTTTTTCATTTTCAAAGTCTAAGTCGTCGATCCAAACAGTTCAACATGATCTCGACGATAAAATGTGCTTGCAGATCAAATTTTACATTTTTTTGAATTTTTTTACTATTTATTAAGTATTTTACAAAAAATAGTCATATTCAAACCATTGAATTTTGTACCCATCTTAATAAATAGTAAAAAAATTCAAAAAAATGTAAAATTTGATCTGCAAGCACATTTTATTTAGATAATCATGTTGAACGGTTTGGATCGACGATTTGGACTTTGAAAATGAAAAAAATAGTTGTTGTAACTTGATCCCTCCTCATAATAATATATATGTTAAAATAAAAAATATATTTTGAGAACCTTATATACAAACCTCTTCTCCTTGTTTTTCAATTTGTATACGTATAATTCCTTCAAAGCCTAAGGGGGGTAGGCCTGAGGGAGGTAGGCCTAAGGGAGGTTAAGTCTTAACCGTTAAGAGGATACGGATCCTCCTCTTCCATCAAAAACTTGTCTAATAAAGGTCAAATTATGTACACAAATATAAAATAGCTGCAACATTGACAATATAACAATCACCCGTTAGAAGGTCTCTCTCTTAAGTCTTATCCTATTGAATTCATCTTTATAAAAACAAGTTACCAATGAAAGCTGTCTATTCTAAATCATGTCAACTCAAGCAACACTGTTCTGCCTCCTCTTGATCATAGCCCCTCTTATCACTGTGGCCTCAACACCGACTTCTCCGACGGAAAAGTTAACACAACTGCATTTCTACTTCCATGAGGTAGATTCGGGTCCGAATGCAACTGTCGTCACACCCGTCACTCTTCACCGCAACACCACCTTTGGTGACATCAACTTGTTCGATAACACTCTGCGTGTTGGGCCCCAGCCTGACTCTACTCTGATCGGTGGGGCTCAGGTATATATGAATTAAATAACCTTTCAAGTTTTAGTTGCGAAGTACTTTTAGTTCTAAATGCATATATGCAAGTTGATTAGTAGCACATGAAATTAAATTTCTTGACAGAATCATTCTCTGTTTTTTTTTTTTTTTTTTTCATTTTTATCATAGGGAATGGGTGTTCATGCTGCACTTGATGGATCACAAGGTCTAACCGCAATAAATTTCTTTTTCACGGCTGGGGAGTACAACGGAAGCTCATTGGCTACATTAGGCGTGATCAAGGCATCGGGACCGTCTGATCGGAACATTGTAGGTGGCACAGGGAAGTTCAGATTTGCAAGGGGTTACATGCTGAGCAAACTGGTTAACTCCACTGCTACTTCTCTTGTTGTGGAGTTTGATATGTACATCATGCATTTTTAAAATGATTGGTCTTGATCTTCTGTGGTAACCACGGTATAGCTATCGGTTTTGCACCTGTGGTTGCTAAGCTGCACCAAATGACACATGAGAAGTGCAACATGAGATTTTTAATAATTTTTTAAATATTGTGTATTTTTAAATTGCTTCTCCAATAAAAGATGATGGAATAACCATGATTGGTGGAGATGCTCTCTATTTGAATTTTTTATATTTTGTATGGTATGATAGGTGCTGTCATGTTAACTGTTGACTTTTTAGAAGTCGAGTTGTGGATCTTATTCTAATGCAGTACCCGTCAGTTTCGGTAGTGCTACGTGTTTATTGGATCCGATTTATTTGATTTTCAAATTAATCGAAACAGTTTGGATTAAATGGTCTGATTTTTCGGTTTAAATATATTAGTTCGGTTGAATTTTTGAATTACTTCAGTTATTTATATTGTGTTGGTTTAGATTTTCGAAATCGAAAAGGCTGAACTGGCCGAACTCTATATGATTCACATTCATGCTTTGGTTTTTGGACATAAAATGAAGACAAATTTTGATTTGAATATTTTCTATAAATTGTGTATGGAATTGAAACTGAAGATAATTAAAAGGGTAGATAATTTCGGTAGTTTAAGTATGTACAGATTCAAAGAATCTTCGTCTTGTTAAAACTATTTTTTTTTAATTAATTACCAAACTTACTTAAAAGATATAAATAAAAAATCGAGCAAAGTCAACCAAAATTTCATAGTTATCTACAATTTAAATTAAGCAAAATTAAGCACCTCTAAGCAATCGGAGACATGGCAAAGAGGGTGTCATAAAACCTACATTAGAAACAGCATTTATTCTGAACTCACGTTTGAATTAATCTAATTAGAGACAAAAATCTATTGGTAATAAAGTCTTGATTCAATGTAAGCACATTCAAATCGATAGGATTTAAGTAATTTGAGTTCAAATACAGTATAGTACAAGCATGCATTGCAAACCTTTTTGCGGATTTTATTTCTCTTAATATAATTTTTGGGAACGAACTCAAGTTTGAAAAAAAAAAAAATAAACTTATGTCTCTCCTTACAGAGATGAAACTCGCACCACTGCGGTTTTGGAATTTTTCATACTAATTCAGATAGTTTATACATCTAATATATATGAATATATATGATCCAGTTTGAAAAACTTCTGATGATCCATGAAATGATTTACTTATTTAAGGGTTAAAAAGAATATAGCACCTTTTATTTGACGGTTGATACATCTAATAGTTCAGACCTTTTCTTTTGTAAGATTGGTCAAATCTCATAATTTATGCATCTAAAAGTGCATGCAGATAGAAACCCAAATGTTTTCTTCTTAAAAGCAATTTCCCAACTTATTTGCCTGAATGCGAAACCTCAAAAAGTACCAGGTAAGACAGGTAACTTTCCTTAAAAGATCCTAATGTGAGCAGAATCAAGGCATCATATAACTTGGAAACCGTCATGAACTGATCGATACTAGACCAAAAGGTTTAAAGCCCAAACAAAATCATAGATGACATAGAAAAATGGTTTTTCTAACAAGCGCGTGGGCCAGAAATGTTAATATTTCGATTTGATTTATTTAAGGCTGCCATATGAATTCATGAAGGAAATTGGAGAAGATGGTTCGAGATCTGTGAGTCCTCATTTTTCTGTAATTTTCTCCAGCTTTAGTACATCCATTGATTAAATATAAAAAAAAGTCTGAAAAGTAAAACATAGTAAAACTGGATTTTATTATTGGAATGGTTTCAGGTACAGCCTTAAAGGGTATTTCATTTCATTTTTCATCATTTTTCTTACTGCTTAACTTAATACTAAATGAATTCAAAAATTAATAAATTTTGTAAGTAAACATATCACTTGTGAAGTAGATCGGTTTTGAAATGTTTGAATTCTTTGTTTGATTTGATAGGTTTTGAAAAGGATTTTGAAATGTTTGAATTCTATGAACAATGCGTTCTCACATCTCAGAAACAAAAATAGACAGAATAATAGTAAAACTAGATATGGGATTACCCAAGATTTCAAATTTTAATCAACATTTTTTATAACAATATAGAGCCCATAATTGCCCAAATTCAACTAATGAATTAAAATATTCTTGACACACGTCCAGTCTAGAAGATTCACATAAACACTAACTAGTTCAATGAAAAATCATTTAAGAGGAGCAAAACTCAACCCAATAGAAAATAATATGAGATAAACTCAACTCTATATATAAAGTTCGTATTAATTCATAAACTTTTATACAAAATGAGTTTTGTTATTATATAACCATATTTATTACTGTAGAACCTTCCAAATAATTAATACTACTCTCAACTACTTTTGCTAATACCAAACACAATTATAATTAAGTAGAGACACTAAAAACACATGCTTAGAAGACTTAATACAACTACTATTTTTGACTAAATTTAAAACACTCTCATAACTTCTGCCTAACTAATTAATGACAGAAATCCTTCAAAAGTTGTAACCTTCTTATCAACTATGTTTTGACCATGTTATGTTCTGAATTTTGGAATACATTCCACATAAAAGTTGTAGAGCTTGTTGCCAGCTTTTTACATAATTTTGGATCACCTTAATCAGAGCTCGTATGAAAACTCTATAGTCAAAATACTGAAGCGTATCAAACTATCAAACTGTTCAGAAAACGGTTCGAGAGCTTATTCCATTGCTGACCTGATTTGGGTTCTTATTAACTTAGGCCAGAATAATATGGACTTGAAAAAGCTTAACGTTGTTTGATAACTTGAGATGACATATATCTTGCTAACGTGGTTTGATAAGTGATCCAGGCGCTGTCAATTCTCCTAATTTTTGGACCGAGATTGGTGAATTTTTGCGGTACGGGCAAAACAGAAAAAATTCGGGAAAAAAAAAATCATTTTCTGAATTTTCTGAATTTTTGTCGGCTTGCTTTTTTTTATTCTTTTGTCGTCCCGACCCATAAAATCCACAGCGCTGTTCTCTGCATCATACACCCACCATGCACAGAAATGTTAATAAGATGACAGATTATTATGTCATGTAATATTATTTTAATTAAAAATATTATTTCAAAGTGAGGCTATGGTAGCATAGTGTGGATTGGTCTGTACTACAAATCAATATCTTCGTTTTTAAAGTTTAAATAATCGATCTAAACTGTTTAATATGATTTTCATATGAATGTACTTAATGACTAAATTTTATATTTTATTAAATTTCTTTACTATTATTTAAATAATTAGAAAATCACTATTTTTGAATGGTTTAGAATTTTAAATCAAAGTAATTTTCTACTTTTTAAAGATCAGTAAAAAAAATAATCTACAAGTATATTTTTCATATGGTGATCATGTTGAACAATTAAGATAGACCGTTTGTACTTTAAAAATAAAAATATTAATTCATAGTACAAACCAATTCGTCCCATGCATAGTATCATAGCCTCCCTCATTATCTCTATCCAAAGTATCTCAAATTGTTCCAATTAAGTTCATCAAAATATATAGCCGCAACATTGACTGCACAAACAATCATCCGTTAAAAGGTCTCTCTCTCAAATATTCTCCTATTAAATTCATCTTTTAAAAAAAACACAAAAAGAAGTTACAAATGAGATCATCTCTTCTTAAATCATGTTAACTCAAGCAACACTATTCTACCTCCTCTTCATAACTACAGTTATCATCGCTACCTCAATTTCTTAATCTTTTCTGTCTTTTTATAAGTAAAGATTAGAGGTCAAGCCACCTAATTACTTAATATTTACAAAGATATTCTCATTCTGGATTTCGAACCTGTGACCTCCCACACAGAGAGTATTGTTTTTGTCATTAGATTAAAGATTGGTTCTTATCTTCGACGGGAAAGTTAACGCATCTGCATTTCTACTTCCATGAGGTAGATTCGGGTCCAAATGCACCGGTCGTCACATCAGCCACTCTCCACCGCAACACCACCTTCGGCGACATAAATAACACTCTGTGTTGGGCCCCGGCCTGACTCTTCACTGATTGGTGGGGCCCAGGTATGAATAAAACAACCCTGTCTTTGTAATGGAGATTTAATATGATCAATAGGCTTCAATTTTCTTCATTATTATTTTTTTGTTTTTGGATCTTTTCATTTGTGAGTTGCGATCCTTTGAAGTTTTAATTGTGAAATATTTCTGGAATTTGCGTCCTACCCTGATCGGTTGCGCAGAATTAAATTTCTTGACAGAATCGAGTGAGGTTACGGTGCTATGTATAGCGTGAATTGGTCCGTACTATGTATCAATAATTTTATTTTCAAAGTTTAAATAGTCGATTAGACTATTTGAACTGTTCAACATGATCTACATCTGAAAATGTACTTGCAAAATAAATTTTATATTTTATAGAATTTTTTTACTATCTTATTAGATAGGTAGAAAATCACTATTTTTGAATGTTCTAGAATCTTTAGATCAAGTGATATTCTACCTATTTAAAAAAATAGTAAAATATTTAAAAATATATATATAATTTGATCTACAAGTATAGTTTTCTATGAAGATTACATTAAATTGTTCAGATTAATTGTTTGAACTTTGAAAATAAAGATTTTAATTCATAGTACGGATCAATATGTTTTATGCATACTACCATAGCCTCACTCCATAATCATTCTTTGTTTTTCTCATTTTTTTCATAGGGAATTGGTATTCATGTTGCACTTGATGGATCATAATTAGGTCTGTCTAACCGCAATAAACATCTTTTTCACGGCCGAGGAGGACAACAGCAGTTCATTGACTACATTAGGCGTCATCAAGGCATCGGGACCGTCGGATCGGAGTTAGTATGCGGCACAGGGAAGTTCAGATTTGCAAGGGATTACATGCTGAGCAAACTGGTTAATTCCACTGTTACTTCTATTATTGTGGAGTTTGGTATGTACATAAGAGTAGAACAATGCATTTTAAAATGATGGGTCTTGATCTTCCGTGGTGATCACGGTGTAGCTATCAGTATTGTGAAAGCTGTTCTATTGCTAATGGTCCTTTTGGACCTGTGACTGCTAAGCCGCATGAAACGACGCATGAGAAGTGCAACAGGATACTTTATATTTGTTACTATATACAAGTAATCTGCTCAAATAAAATAAATAAAATATCGAAATTATAGAAACATTAATTTCCTGAAAATATGGATAAGTGTGTTTCACTCTGAGTGAAGCGCATATTCATATTCAGTCTGTGTTTCACTCAGACATTCATGTTGTTTTTCTAAAACATGAATTTTCTAATGAAGTAAAAGGATTTTTTTTTAAAACAGTAAATAAAATAATAAAAGTTAAAGAAACGACATGATTGCTTCGTTTGTTATAAAAACAGCAAAAACCGAATCCGGGATTCGGTTAAGTTATTTTTTTTCGCTTCACCAAATACGCTATTCGGTTAAGCATATTTTCACAAAACAGATCTCGAAAATTATGTAAACTCCGTGTAACACCCACCTTTAACCGAATTGCCAATTCGGTTAAGATTTTTTTTTTATTTTTTATTCTAAACCGAATAGGATATTCGGTTAGATTATTTTTTTATTTTTTATTATTAACCGAATAGAGTATTCGGTTATGAAATTCAAATGAAATTCAAATGAGAACCTTGCACCATGGCGTTCTGTTTATTTTAATAAAGTATTAAAATAAAATACTTTATGATAAGAATTCGGATTTCTGTATTAAAATAAAATACTTATCATTAAGTATTAAAATGAGAACCTTGCACCAATTAAAATAAAGTATTAAATATACTCCATTCGGTTATGAAATTCGGATCATAAATTTTAATAACCCTTTTCATTTTATTTATGAACTATCTTTTCATTTTATTTATGAACTATCTTTCATTTTATTTCAATCTGGTCGAATTTCTATTTTCTAAAGTTTCTGAATTTCTGTTTTTCTGTTTCTCAATCTGCTCGAGTTAATAAAAGAGACTACAGTTTTGAAAAAATTATTACTAATTATCTAGACAAATAGTAATAAAGTTTTAATTTAGATATATTAATTTTATTTGATAAAATTAATATATCTAAATTAAAAGATATATGAACACATTAATTAATAAAAGTTTCATAAAATTAATATTAATATATTAAATTAAAATAATTACATTAATTTGCTTGACGCTTGACCCTAATCGTAGGTTTCACCGAAATTTTTATTTATAGCATAAAAAAAAAAACCAAATCACCCTGATTCATAACAAAAGTTTTATTAAATAATGTAATTGTCAAACTTTTAGTTTATATTCAAACTATCAAATAAAATAATATAAAATAATAAAAATTTCAGGTATTAATAAAAAATAATAATAAATTTTTATTAAATAATGTGTTGAAATAGACTTTTATTAAAAAAGCCCAAAAAATTAAAAAAGCAAAAAAATTGGTTCACCGAATCCCGGATTCGGTTAAAGCCCAAAAAGCAACAAAAATCCACCCAACCGAATCCCCTATTCGGTTAGCCAAAAAAGGTGAAAATTGCTTGATCGATCTTCTGTGGCAACCCACTGTATCACCTGTTAAAACCATCAGCTTAACCGAATAGCGTATTCGGTGAAGCAAAAAAATAACTTAACCGAATTTCAGATTCGGTTTTTGCTGTTTTTATAACAAACGAAGCAATCATGTCGTTTCTTTAACTTTTATTATTTTAATTACTGTTTTTAAAAAAAATCCGAAGTAAAACGCAGACTAACCTCGAGTGAAGCGCAGATCTAGTCTGCTAGACTGCTAGAATCTAAGTTTTCGAACATTGAATGCTACTTTTTTAATTTTAATTTCTTAAATTGCGACAAATAACCATGATTGTTTGAAAGAGGAAAGATGCTCTCTGTATGTTTTGTATTATATTTTCAGTGAGGCTACGGTGCTATGCATAGTACGGATTGGGTCCGTGCTACGGCTCAAAATTTGACTTTTTAAAATTCTAACGGTCGATCCGAACTGTTCAACATGATTATAAAATGAATATGTACTTGCAAACCAAATTTTACATTTTTTTGAATTTTTTTACTATTTTTTTAGATATACTGTTTTTGGATGGTACAGAATGTTCAGATCAAGTGATTTTTGAAAAAATAGTAAAAAAATTCGGAAAAATGTCAAATTTGATTTGCAAGTACATATTCATTTTATAATCATGTTGAACGATTCGGATCGACCGTTAGAATTTTAAAAAGTCAAATTTTAAGCCATACACGGACTCATTTGGTGCTATGCATAGCACCGTAGCCTCACTCTTATATTTTCTATGGTCTGTTAGATCTTGACTATTGACTTCTTAGAAGTCGAGTAACCGTCAATTCGCTAGCTAGTGAATTTTTTTATCTTATCCTAGTGCAGTACCTGTCAGTTCATGTACTTACCACAATCTACCAATCAAAGTATTATAACTGTTATCTTTCTCCAATATTATAGAATTTTTAAATTAAACAAATACAAAACATTTCATTGATACAGAGTTATAGTACAGAGATGTCCAGAATTACAGTACTGGTAAACTAATCAGGCTAAACATAAGGAAAAATATTGTCCTGATCCTACTTAAACAAAGTGCAAAAACATAAAAGAGCACTAGTGCCAGATTTGCCAGCTGGTGAGCTTCTGTGTTTTGATTGCATAGTGTAATCTTGTGTTCATACAGAGTTCATTCACGGCCAGTAAAAACAGAGGCTGTAATGTAATACGCTGGACTATGACATGATCAAAAAAATTATACAGAAGCCCTTCCCTATTGTACAATTAACAATTCTGATGCTGTAAAATATGTTACAAGGAGGAATCCACCAAATTTACATTTGATGGATCTACAAACTACTGGGCTTCTTTTTTTTTTTTTGATAAAAAACAAAATACTAGGCTACTTCATAAATTATAATTAAGTCTGAGATTCTATGTACAGTTATACAATTTCCTGATTTTTAATAATAAATTGGAGAGCTATATAGATTTTATCTTCTCCAACTCATGCTTCTCCTGTATATTTTTACATAAAAACAACATATAAAAATATAATTAAGAAAAGATTAAGTAATAACATATAGGATATTTTTAATTTACAGATAAGAGTACATACCAATATGGAATTCATTTCATCAAGGAGAGGTTGAAGCATAGAGATCATGCTCCTTATATCATCTTTCAAATCATCAAAATCTTGGCATTTCCCCAGTAACATGCTTATAAAATTTTCTCTCTCTGGAATTAGCTTCAACGCCACCTGTCATTTTTAAACTATGTACATTATATGAGCTCAGAGAAAATTTAATGTATTTCAAAAAGCATATAATATGAGTGTAGGGTTCAAATGCCTCCATTTTTCTGCCTTTATCGTGCCTCCATTTTAAAATTATAATAACTCAAAATTAAAAACTTAAATGTTAAAAATAAAACCGCTAAATATGATCTAAGTCATTTTCTCTATGCATATGTATAAGATTATGACATTTTAACTTTTTTTTTATTGTTATCAAGAGCTTGTAAAAGTACACTCATGTGGATAATTTCTGGACAACGATTTTTTATGTGCATATAGAGAAAATAACATAGATCACATCTAACGGTTTTATTTTGATATATAAATTTTATAATTATTGTTATTAGAAAATTTAAAAATGGAGGCACAAAAAATGGAGGCATTTGAACCCTCCAAGAGAATAAAAATTTACTAAAGTAACAATTGGCAAGTTTTTTTTCACTAAAGAGTACAGTAAAATAAAACTGAGGCACCAAAGGTAAAAAAAAAACAGAAAGCTATACCTTGTATGCGGCCATGGAAATCCAACGGTGCCATGGTTTTAGTGTATTTTTATACGCTTCTTCTACCACCTCTTCTAGGGTTAGATCAGGACTGTTAATTAGGGTCTCCAACAAAGCTACCATGAAATTAATTGACCTATTTTTATCAAGGTACCACAATGTGAGAACATGATCAAAATAATAATTTTGAGAAATAAAGGGGCTTTCTGAGCATGTGGTGTTGAATAGAATATTAAACTCAAAGCTACTGTAGCTAATAATTATCATACTAGTCAATAGAGATTAAAAATTTTAAATCCATGATAAAAAAAACAGAGACCACATCTCTTGCTTCTCTAAACAATATAATAAACAATGATTCAATGTTTTTGGTCATATCAAGCTGTTAATTGATTTTTTAAATTATCCTTCATCTCTTGCTTCTCTAATTAAATTTCATCATTGGAACTGGAATCTTGTGCTTTATCTACCAAGAAATCAATTATACTGACCGGGTATACATTCTTTAATTATGCTATAAGTCATTCTTTGTTAATTCCAATAATTACATTGGCCATACTTTTAATACATCCCAAAAATAAAAAATAAAGGTATTTTAACTTTAATTTACCTAGTCAGCCAGATAAGAGCTTTAGTGCAGCTATTTGCCTTCCGTTCAGTGCCTTCATCAGTTTCTTTCGTAATTATCTCTGTCAAACTCGCGCTTCTAGACTTGTCTTCTAATTTAAAGTCTTCTATTCTCTACATTAATTAAAGGTTAATTTGTAACTAGTACTCTTGAGTCTGATATTATATATCTGCTGATTTTTAATAACATGTAGCTTGTTAAATTTGACATCTTATTTTTTCAAGACAAGAAATATTTTTCATAAATGCAATAGTAGTGAAAATGATTGGTGTCTTTATTCAAAAAGGAAGATTTACCTGAATATTTTGATTTATGTCTTGCCTCAAGACAAACAATGTGGGCCCAATCTTATCTACAACCAAGAAAATTTCAAAAAATATTACAAAGGGTACACATCAAAAGTAATAAAAGGGAATTATTCATTGGTTTATACTGGGGAACTACTAATTAATTTCAACTGAAGATAATTAAAAGAGTAGATTACACTGCAGTGCTCTGCTGGATTAGAGGATTTTAATGAGACAAAAAGACGGCAAATAAAACAAATAAATGGAAGCATAGTTTAAGTATATAAGGATTATATATCCTCGGCTAAATGTACAGATTTAAAGAATCTTCATTGGGTTGAAACTATTATTTTTTAATTAATTACCAAACTGACTTAAAATAAATAAATAATCAAGCGAAAGTCAACCAAAATTTCATAGTTATCTACAATTTAAATTAAGCAAAATTAAGCACCTCTAAGAAATCGGAGACATGGCAAAGGGTGGAGGAAATTATTTACCCACTAAAAAGAGGGTGTCATGAAACCTAGATTAGAAACAGCATTTATTTTGAATTCGCGTTTGAATTGATCTAATTAGAGAAATGTATTGGTAATAAAATCTTGATGCATATTAAGTACATTCAAATCAATAGGATTAAGAAATTTGAGTTTAATTACAGTATAGTACAAGCATGCATGGCAAACCTTTTTTTGGATTTTATTTGTCATAATATAATTTTTGAGATCATACTCAGTTGGAAAATTCTTTCGTCATTTTTTTTGAGGAATTCATTATTTTCTTAAAAAGGCAATTTTCAAAATGAAATTGGAAATATCCTGATCCTCTTTCCTAAGGGTAAAAATAACAAAGTACGGAATCAATATAGTTATGATTTTTTGAAATTTCAAACCGTAACTGCTATCAACAAAAACAAAGAAAAAGAAACAGAAAATAAATAGACTGTATCATGCTCTCAAATTCTATTTCACTCATTATTGTAGCTGCTTGAAAAGGATACAAAATAAGAGCACTCTTTCAGTGTATTTTCCCATAATTAGATGCAAATTTTTAATTTAACCACAAATTTCATGGCAAGTACATATACTGGACTCCATCTTAAAAACTGGACAAATGCAGACATTGAATTTTCTGGTATAACCAATTATATTTTCTCCCAATTAAGAGAGACCAAATTTGATCCTTTTTTCGACCCATTTAAAATCATCCCAAAATTATAACAAATCCATATCTACTATTGACATGCACTCTTATATTGACCTAGTTGTACCATTACCAAGTCTAAACTACTCAAATGAACCAGTAAATAAAAGAAAATGATACAAAATTGCTCCTTAATTCCAATTTGGGTACCTCTTAGCAACAATTCATTACCTCAAAATGCCATTTTATATTCATGACCTAGTTGTACCATCATTTATTTTATTTTGGGCATATAAATGAGTTCCGGTATGTTATCAGTTATCTGTAGCTATTCCCAAATGCTAACCAAATTCCAATTTGGGTACCTCTTAGCAATACTTCACTGCTTCAAAATGCCCTATTACATTCTAACTTATATCATCATTTATTTATATTGGGCATATATATGCCGGTACCGGAATGTTATCAGAATATCAGTTATCTGTACCTATTCCCAAATGCTAACCAAAATTATACTACTTATAACCAATAACCAACAATTAGCATTCACTGCAAATTTCTTTCCAAGAAATACTAACCGAGAACCCGAAGGAGCTGTTTGGAGACAGTTAGCAAAAGCAGAGTTGAAATCTTGTTGTTAGCTCTATCTTTCCTATCATTAACCAAAGAAATCTCTTCCATTGCTAGCATTATTTCTGACCTACCCTTTTCAATTTCTTCTCTTTTTCTTTTCATCTCTCTCTCTCTCTAGACTGTCGTGTATATGTGTCAATGTCAAAAAGGATTGTTGTTTCAGGGTTTAACTGCGTGTGATATTGCTATAAATGGAGTGGCGAAGGAGGGGCATTGTGGTTATTATCTAGAAAAAAAAGGTCAACGAGGGGAAATGAAGAAAATGTTTCTCTCTCCTCTCAGTTTTAGCATTTCCATGGTTTCCCGGTTCCGCCCCTGCTCTCTCTCTCTCTCTCTCTCCCTCTCCGTCTATTTGTTTATCTCGAAGAAGCAATAAAAATATTAAAATATTGAGAGTACTTCATTCAGGAGATTTGCCAACTCAACCTTTCAAAGTTCAAAACTTTTTAAGTTGTGATAAGATTTTACATTGCCCCCTCGTAAATTTTGAATATTCATATGAGTACGGAAAGACATGTTTCATCGGAGACTGATCATCCAATAAAGAAAAAAAATGAAGCGAGAGGCATTTTGATGTGCATTAGATCAAATTTAGTTTGAAATTTGATCATTTAAAATCTTGAAACTGACCATGCGAATCTTGACGTGGATTGAACGGCTTCAACTGGAGATCCAGCACGTATTAATGAATAATTTATAATTATATATTATCCGATTTTAACTATCTTTTAATATGAAAAATAAGTAACTAATGAAATAGCAATTTTAATCAATATTTTTCTTCAAAGATAATGCATACACATTAATATTAGGCTTTATTTAAAACTCATTTATATCATCATGCTAATTCTTACCATAAGCTGAGAAAGATATTAAATACTATCAGCATTATTGTAGAAGAAAACTTACCATCATATTCATAATAAGAATTTTTTTAACCAATAATTGTTTTGATTTATTGAGTTGGTTATTCAGTCTACAAGAGTGTACCATACACTTGAATTGATTAATCTTTGTGTTCTAAAATTTAAAAACTTTATAAGTCCAAAACGGCTTAAAATTATGCAATCTTAAGATCTTACATTTTCTATGCGTACTATAATATTAACAAACTTCTAATACATTGACATTTACAATACTAATTCATGTATAATTATATATATAAGTATATGAATAATAATTTTCACGCTTCCATTTTCTACTTTGGGATTTAAAGAAAAAGATCTAACATAATTTACAAGTAGTATGTTTTTTTAACTTATATTGAATTAGTTTTCAGTAAATCACAAAACTAAACTAAATGAAAAATAAAAATCACTAATTAGTAATCCAAATTAAAATAAATAAACTTAAAATTCATGGTTTTCCATCGTTTTTATATATAAAAATGTAGTAAACAAAATGCACTGATTTTAGTTAATAGTATCATTTTTGCCTGTGACACAACATATTATTATCTCCTATAGAGTTGGATTTTGCAAATATATAAATACCTAGTACTTCAATGCATAAATACCTTATTATATAAATTGTATAAGGAGAGAGGTCAGGTACAAGACCCCAAAATGTTTTGTCTTATATGCAGAGACCTCCTTAATATTTAAAATAAATAGAAAATTCTGCTTAACGCTTGTTGTCCCAATCATATTATGTCACGTGACAACTCGCCTGTAGTACTTCAGATCCCCTCCAACTTACGGAATTTAATTACAATCGGATGGTATACTTTTGTACATGTAATTTAGGGAAAGAATACAATTGCATACCTAAAATACTTCAGTCTTAGTAGTCTAAAAGCCGATTGTAATATCGAAAAACCTTTCAAATATTATAACAAACATCCAGCACGTCCTACGGGTAGTGACAGTGACAGTGCCGCATGCGACATAAAGACGTCGAAATTTATAGTTTACATAATTAGGAGGGATGGAACCTGAACCCTAGAGGCTCTCTATTTACTATTTAACCTTAACCTTGATTGCAATTAGCGCCACCGTATCAAACCTTTTAAAAACCCTGATAACTTAGACTACTAAAAATTGTTTAAAATCTTATACACTATCCCTGTGGATCGACACCTCAATCATACTACACGGTAGGATCATGCGCTTGTGATCTGAATGTGAGTAAAAATTAGAGTTTATAAATCTTTAAAAGTAGTAGTTCATTTTGGACTCATCAAACTATGGTTAATTTAATTGTGCTATGAATTTATATTTTCGAAAATGTTTTCGTTTCTAAAGTTCAATCTTTAATTGTTTAACATGATCTTTATATAAAATGTAATTTAAAATCAAATTTTATATTTGTTAATATTTTTATTATTTTTTAAATAGATAGAAAATCACTGATCTAAAGACTTTGGAGCAAAGTTAGGGTGTGTTACTTACCAAGACCAAAGTCAAAGCTAGAGTGAGCACAAATCTAAAAATCTATCAGATTAGCTTCAAACGACAAATCTATACCGTTAAAACTCATATACTTCACGAGTAATGCATGTACATACAAAATTTTAGAAATTTCGAACTCATTTAGTACAAAGTCAAGCGGTCAAAACAATGATAAAAAATGAATGCATAAAATAACTTAAAAAATAACTTATAAAAAGTTTATTATTTACTGCTTGACTTTGTACTAAATGAATTGAAAACGTTCAAACTTTTTCATGTACACGCATCACTCGTAAAGTAGATGAAATTTCAACGGTTTGAATTCGTCGTTTGAAGTCAGTTCAATAGATTTTTAAAGCTATATTTATCAAACTCTCTTGATGAGCACAATACACTCTAACTTTGCTCAAGACTTTGAACCATTCAAAATAATATTTTTTTTATTTATTAAAAAAATAGTAAAAGAATTATAAGAAATATAAAATTTGATTTACAAATACACTTGTCCTTTTGTATTGAGATTGTACTGAGAAATTCGGTTTGCAAGTACACTTCTGTATTGAGATTGGACCGACTACCGAGTGATTCGAATTGATTATTTTAACTTTACAGTTTAATCTGCGTTTTAAAATATCACATCCTTACTCAATTTTAAATTTATTAAAAGTTTTAAATATGAAGTTGCGGTGGAAACGATCGAGGTAGCCGACTATCAATCTTTCTGGAAGAAAAAAGTAGGTTAATGTTGAATCCGGCGAGTATGATATCGGTGTCATATGATATCAATTTCAAAACTGATTGAATAGACTTTTAAGCGACTAATTCAAACCGTTCAAACTGATTTACTTTATGAGTGATGCGTTTATATGTAAATTTTTTATATTTTCGAGTTATTTTAGTATCAAATTAAGCGGTAAAAAATATTGAAAAATGAATGTATTAAAATTAACTTAAAAACTCACACATTTGGCCGCTTGACTTGATATTAAATAAATTCGAAAAATTATAAATTTTGCATGTAAACGCACAACTAATGAAGTAGATCGGTTTGAACAGTTTAGATTCATCATTTGAAGTCAATTTGATAGGTTTTGGAGTTTGTGTTATATAGGCTGAAATGACACTGATGTTATAGTAGCCAGACTCGTTAATGTTTTACTTAGGTGACTATTGCAAGTAAGGGTTATTGTTTTTTTAAGATAAAAACAGGACTCAAATTTATCAATTTTAAATAATTTAAAAACAATTAATCAGATTTCAAACCTACAATCTTTTACTCAAATATCATTACTTTAACCACTAAAATAAAAGTTAATTCTAAAAAAATAAGTGTTATTCGTTTTCTCAAGATTATTTACAAATTTTGTATGAGAGGGTATTACTTAAAAATTGTTTATTTTGACCATCTTCGTAAATAAATGTTTAAATTTCAAATCCAACATTATAGCATGATATAAGATTATCTGCATATTACGTTTACGAAAAATAATAAAATTTGGAGTTTTTTTCGTCGTACATCAAGTATTTCAAATTACAACAGTGAAATTAAAAATAGCTATATTAATTGAAAATATATTTGAAAGAAAAAAAAAAAGTTCCACGTTTTGTTGGTAGAACCTACGCCAATTAATGAGAGTATGAATTAGTTCAGGGTGACAGAGTTTAGTACTAATCACCAATTTCAGATTAACGGTCTCTAATGCATCAACAAAAACTATTATAGGCTATCTATACGTCCAATAAATAAATTTACAAATATAATTTATATTCATAAATTTATTTATAGGTGATTTTTTTTGGATGTTGAGAAAAATAGCCGACATTTTTATTAATATCCAAAGTTTAATACAAATTATTAATTATACCCAGAACTCAACTCAATATCGATATATACCCAAGCCGGCCATTTTCTGGCCGGCTTAGGGAGGGTACATAGCCGGCCAGAAAATGGCCGGCCATGTACCTTTTTTTTTTTTTTTTCCGTTTAAACCCCTATATATACCCTTTTTTCTCTCTCTCCTCTCACAATCCTCTCATCCCAACCCAATTCCGAATTCTCTCTTCTTCCTTGAGGTAATTTTTTTTTTATCTAATTTAATTTTTAATTTATTTATTTTAGGGTTTAGGGTTTTAGGTGTTATAATTTAGATTATGTTGTTGTAATTTAGTGTAATTAGCTAAGTTAACTAATATTTAGTGTAATTAGCACAATTGACCAATATTTAGGGTATTTTGGTTTTTTTTACCCTAATTATGCCGATTAAACATAATTTTACCGAAATAAACACGTTTGATCAATTTTTAGAGTATTTTGGTCTTTTTTACATAATTAGACTGATTAAGCGTAATTTAGTGTAATTAGCACAGATAACCAATTTTTAGGGTATTTTGGCTTTTTTACCATAATTAGGCTGATTAAGCGTAATTTTACCGAAATTAGCACGTTTGACCAATATTTAGGGTATTTTGGCCTTTTTTTACCATAGTTATGCTAATTAAGCGCATTTAGTGTAATTAGCACAGATAACCAATTTTTAGGGTATTTTGGCCTTTTTTACCATAATTAGGCTGATTAAGCAGAATTTTACCGAAATTAGCACGTTTGACCAATTTTTAGGGTATTCTGGTCTTTTTTACCATAATTATGCTAATTAAGCGCAATTAGTGCAATTAGCACAGATAACCAATTTTTAGGGTATTTTGGCCTTTTTTAACCATAATTAGGCTGATCAAGCGTAATTTCACCGAATTTAGGTTATTTTAGATATCAGGATGCCTAGAGCACGGCCTACCCAGCGTCCATTAGTGGACGAGCAGATCAGTACTAGCAGCACGGAGCACATCAGTCATCTCCTGTGGATTCCCCACAGCGAGCACCGAGTCTCACTGGCTTCTCGTGAGGTACGTTCCTTTTCTTATATTTTCATTAAATTTTGTTGGGTTTAAATTTTATCATGTTATCACCATGCGGATTACCTTTTTCAACGCAGGACATTAATCTTCTAGATGTGAAGTTGCGGTGCGTACACATGAAGTACTACGAGGTGATGCGGCCGTACCTCTTCAACCTGGGTCTCCACCACGTTGTGGACATCGTGCGCACAGAGAAGAGCATCATCAATGCATCTCTAATCGCCGGACTGGTGGAGCGATGGCGTCCCGAGACGCACACGTTTCACATGCCTTTCGGAGAGATGACAGTGACTCTCCAGGATGTGAGTGCTCTCTGGGGTTTGGCTATCCGTGGCACACCCGTCGGCGGTGTCTCTGACAGCACCAGCTTCGCAGGTTATGTCGATGAGTTGTTGGGAGCTGACCCTGAGTATATCATTGGGGACCGAGGGAGGTCCAAATTTCATCTGCGGATGACGAGGTTACGGCAGCACTTCATCGCGGGTCTTTCGGCAGATTCCACAGAGGAGGAGATTGTGAGGTAAATTTTATAACTTGTTTCTACTAATTAATTTATAATACGATGATTCTATTAGAATTTTTATATGTTTTGTATTGCAGATATACACGCGGCTACGTGATGGACCTTTTTGGTTCTGTCATGTTTCCTGATTCCAGCGGTGATCAGGTGCCGATGATGTATCTCTCGTTGCTGATGGGCATTGAGCGGCCGTCGTCGTACAACTGGGGTGGAGCTGTCCTGGCGCATCTGTACTCAAACCTGTGTCGCAGTAGTGAGGTAAGTCACCAACTCTTATTTTAGTGTAAATTATTTAATCAATCAATCCATCAAAATACACTGACACGTAATTTTCTTGAAAATGAAGCCGACGGCGAAGCAGATGTACGGGCCGGTACTCCTGCTTCAGCACTGGTCGTGGTCACGTCTACCAGTGGGCCGTCCTATCCCCAATGAGGCGCCGGATTGGGGAGAGCCAGACACGTTTCACTGCCCGGCATACGCCAAGAAGTGGCACGGTTTCCACCACTACCAGGATCGGACCCACGGTGCTACCGTTGGGATCAGGACAGTCCGGTCAGAGCTTCAGAGTTTGCCTGAGCCTCTTGTTGAGTGGACGCCGTACGATCAGTTGTACGAGGAGTTCCTCTTGCTGGGCAGTGTGACTGACGAGCAGGAGCAGGCGATGTGGTTCTACCGAGGTCCGCTCATACATTTTTGGACAGTGGAGCACCACTACCCAGATCGGGTGCTCCGACAGTTTGGTCGAGCGGCGTTGATTCCTGCAGACCCATCTTTGCCGAGTTACACGCACAGAGACCTGCACCGGTAAGTCGTAGTCTATTGTATTTATTAAATAAATCATATTACTTGATAGTTTTTTATTGCAACTAACGTCTTCTTTACAGCGTTACCCACCGAGCGCGACTGGATAAGGACTGGAGCAGCCATTACGATGCATACTACATGACGGCCTTGGATCCTCAGTATACAGACTTCTATCACGAGCCAGATGTGCTTCAGCAGACCCCGGGGGATCCCCAGTTGAGGTACGATGTATGGTACACGCAGGTCTGCATGGCGAGTGTCTATCTGCAGGGTGATTACGGTGCCCATCTCCGCGACAGGATCCAGATGGATGATGGTTACCATCCCACCGGTCGTGGATGGGCTCGCCAGGTAAAGCACATAAAACCACATAGTTTTGGTCTAACTTAATAATACATTAAGGTTTGATCTGACACGCTAAATTTTTTTCAGCTTTTGTCAGCGATCAAGGAGTGCGGGCATGGGATCCGCATGCTGGGAAAGAAGAACTGGAGACTGCTTGGGTACCGCACCCTCAAGAAGAATGCGAATACAGTGGAGGATGCCGGGCACGGTGGAAAGATCATCGGTATGCTGCGGGACGCCAGAGAGAACATCAACTGGCGTGAGATAGATCCCCATGAGCCCGATCGGAGCCCGGTTCTGTTAGATGATATGCCATCTTCTCCCGATTCACATCCAGAGTGGGACTACCACCGTTGGGTATTGTCCGACGTTGGGTGGACGGCATGGTACGACGAGCATGGACGTCCGGTGCAGCCTCAGGTATGTCATACTTCAGTATCAGCTAGATGTTTTAATAAATTTCTTCATTCAGATCAAATTTAATAAATTATGTGTATGATTGCAGGGTCCGGCAGAGATGCCGCCACAGCCACCACCTGAGATGTCCGATACTTCTGAGTACGAGTCCCTCTCGTACAGTCTCCAGGAATTCGGGGTATTCGATGAGGATTTCAGCTCGGCACCGAGGGTACCCCGATATGGCACAGAGATGCCGCATGATGGAGAGGCTAGTGGTAGCGGGTCTCATGCTCAGCCTGCCTTTGGGAGTGAGTTTGCCGCATCTATCTTCGCTACACCTCCGCCAGTACCACCAGTCTCCACAGGCGATGCCAGTTGGGATACCGCCGAGCAGATACTGAGGTCTGCCGATGCCCCAGATGAGCCCGAGAGAGACGGAGCCTGGCCGCGCTGGCCGCGCCGGGCAAACGCCGGAGTACCGCCTCATCGATATTCTCCCTCTCCGTTTTAGTTGTATTTTTACTAGTTTTGTACTATTTATATTTGATATACTATTTATGTTTGGTATATTTGGATTATCCTATATTTCGGTTCTTGTGTATGTGTGCTTTTATGGTAATGCTAAACAAAAAATATGACAACATTAAAATAGTAGCACAACATAAAAAATAGTAGCACAATATAGCGTATTCAATTAATATAATAACTTGTAAAATAATGTAATGTAATGTAATTTAGCGTAATTTAACATAATATAGTGTTATTCAATATAATTTCAATTAATATAACATATTTTAGTATAAATATGCTAATTATATATCAAAAGAAGTAATATAACAACTAATTTAAACAAAAAATTTCAAATTTTCAGTGTTAAATTTTAATACTTTGATCTTCATAGTGTCTCTCTCCAAAAAACGGGAAAAAAAAAAAAAAAAAAAAAAAGGTACATGGCCGGCCATTTTCTGGCCGGCTTAGGGAGGGTACTTGGCCGGCCAGAAAATGGCCGGCTTGGGTATATATCGATATTGAGTTGAGTTCTGGGTATAATTAATAATTTGTATTAAACTTTGGATATTAATAAAAAAATCGGGAAAAATAGTAAAAGTTCCTCGAAATATAAAATTGCATTTCTATGAGGAATTGTTGGTATGTAGATTAAATAAGGACGTGTGTGTGTTTGAATGGGTTGGAATCGATGGGATTTTAGACTAAATGCCAAAATTAGTTTCAGATGTCATTTTTTTGTAGCATGGAATTGGATATTCTTCCATCTTCATTAATTTCCATCTCTTTACAAATTTACTGAGAAAAAAACATTGGATCAAATCAAATTATTTTTCCCATGGTCTCTTGTTTCATCTTTCTCTTCAATTTTTTTAAAAAAACCTTCGCAGAGACTGCGAAATCGTGAGGGAATCAAACTCTCAACCTTTAGGTAACCAGCAGTTTTAGAACTTTTTTTTAACCAAATGTGTTACCTCCACTTTTCTTCTCTGCAAGTTTTTTAAATAAAAAAATGTTAAATTCATTAGTACTCAATGCTAAATAAATTATACTTATACTTGTATCTAAATCTCATAAAATTACCATGATCTCAAATTACGTAATTTAATTTTCTGATTATTACAGATGCATTTAGTTATCAAAAAATCATAGTGGTTTTTGCCATTATTTTGATATCATTCATTTACACGACCAAGGAGAATATTATTTATTATACTTGTGCATTTCTATTTTGTAATTTTGTAGTTTTTATTATATGTTAATTATCAGACTTTTGATTCTTAGAATTGATCACAAAATTATTAATAACTATTTATCATAAAATTAGTACTGATAACAGTTCATTATAAAAGAAAAATATCATTTTCATAAATATCTTTCACAAATTAGAATTTCTCACAATTATTCCCATGATACAACTAAACATTTATTTTAATATATTTTCATAATCATTGTCATTATATTCATGAGCATGAGTTCCTGTATATTAATTTGTGGGTTATTGTAACCGAAAAAATTCATTCTACACAATTTCGTGACAACCGAACAACCTCTCAAATAACTCATAGTAGCTTTGTTATTGTTGGTGTTTTCTTATTAACTTTAACAGATATACTGAATGAATAAAAATGTGATACAGATAAAATTATTTGTAAACATGACATAAGAGGTGACAAAAACAGAGAGGAACATAACATATTTTGTGGATTTATACTTTGACTAACTCCACGTATATATGCATTATAAACCATAAATAAATAAATAAATAGTCACTGTCCGCAAGCTGTGGTATGAATCCAACTTTACAGCCGTGTATTCATATCACTACTTGTAAATGGAGTTGGCTACGGTGCTACGCGTAGCACAGAGGGCTTCCGTGCTACGGCTCAATATTTGAGTTTCCAAAATCTTAACGGTCGATTTGAACCGTTCAACATGATCTCCATATGAATATGTACTTGCAAATCAAATTTTACATTTTTTAGAATTTTTTTACTATTTTTTTAGATAGGTAGAAAAACACTTGATCTGAATGGTACAGAATTTTCAGATCAAGTGATTTCTACCTATCTAAAAAAATAGTAAAAAAATTTCTAAAAAATGTAAAATTTGGTTTGCAAGTACATATTCATATGGAGATCATGTTGAACGGTTAGGATCGACCGTTTGGAGTTTTGAAAACTCAAATATTGAGCCGTAGCACGGAGACCCTCTATGCTACGCGTAACATATTAGCAATATTCCCTTGTAATTATTATAATCCTGTAGTCTGGTATTAATTATATTACATGAAATAAAACAGAAATAATTATGCTTACACGCTTCCGGGATTTATATATTATCTTCTCCCATTATAAATATATATTTTTTATGTTCTAAAACCATTGCTGCACGTCAGGTCTCCATATTTTTTATCAGAAAATTAGGCAATTAATTATATGATGATTGATTTGAGTAACACATATCTTGGAAATATTAAAAACCTCTAGAAGTAGTCAAATAAAAATAACATGCCGGCGTTAAAATAATACCAAAATAAAAAATAAAAATAAAAACAAAATGTCAGTGTAATGTCACTTGGAATAATATACGGTATATTCACTGCCACATATGCATCTTGCTTTTAGACTGCGTTGTGGCATTTTCATACTTGTAGAATTTGCGTATAAAATTCGTACGCAAAATAAATACATGTTATTACCATGGGAAAATTCAAGCTTTTTTAGTAGAAGCAAGAGTTTATGCTGTTCTTTGTTTGATTTATTTGATCGATCTGCCATCTTTATTTGTTATCATAATTTAATTGCCTTGAGGAAAATTATTCAACCAAGTATTTGAGCAAGCAAAGAAAAAGAAACTGAAGGACCTTTTTGGGAAAGAGCAAGCAATTGAGCATCCCGATAGATGAGGCAATAAACGGATATACACAATGGGTGGGGGTTTTGTCCAAACGGTTTTGAACAAAATCTCATCCAAAGTCTGACCTAAACCGTCCAATTTATATCAAAATTGATATAAACATTTAGATTCAAAAAGCTATTTAAATTTAATTACAATTTAGTTTTAGTGTAATATAATCTCTTGTAAATATAAATTGTTATCAACCTTAAAAAAAAAATATTTGAGCAATATATTTTACGGGAGGCACACAAGTAAAAATTCATTTTCAGACAAGGGATAACAATTAATGCAAGATTTTTTTAAATAATGATTAGAACTCAAACCATATAATTTTTTAGTGAAAGACATGCTTTGCTTCACTTCTATATTTTCGTTTTATAAGTTCAAACACAGTCAATTCGAACCATTTAATATAATCTCCATATTAAAATATGGTTGGAGATCAAATTTTCATTTATTTTAGATTTATTTTACTATATTTTTTTTAGAAAAGATTATTCTTTTAGATAGGTGAAAGGTCGCCGACTTTGGACGGTCAAGAATCTTACGAATTAATGGATTTTAAAAAAATTGTAAATAAATTCTAATTTTTTTAAGATTTGTACTTCAATTTATCATATTTAATATGAAGATCACGTTGAATAATTCGAATGAACAGTTATAACTTTGAATTTGAAGATATGGACTTGAAAAGTATAATATAACATTTACTTCATGAAGTTCATTATCCCAACTAATTTTTTATTAAAACAAAAATTCATTCAAAGAATATAAGTTATAGACATATTGTTGCTACAAAATCAAAAATTGATTTTTAACTTTGCAAAATTTTGAGAGAGCATAATTTCTAATAACGATATTTAAATCAGCTATTTCGGTATAAATACTTAACCTAACATGATCTGAAGGACTCAGTTTAGAAGCTTTTTAATTGATTTGATCAATAAAATTGTTTAAACCGTATAAGTCATATTTTATTAAAAATTTGAATTATGTAAAACAAAAGGTAACACGATTATTATATTGAAATGTGAATCAACTAATACTATATGTCATTATTGTTGGAGGATAACACGATGTCACATTATTAGAAAGCGACAAAAATGCTTTGATTAATTATAAACTGGCTTCTTTACTGATTGGTTAAAATGAAGTTGTTGTTATCAAATAAAGTCTTTGATGTGACGCTCTTGACTTTATCTCATTTCTCATCGTCATAGTTTGCGTCTGAGAAGGTTTAAAAATAAAAATTTAAACAGCTTTTTGTTCTGTATCGGATAATAGGGCTGCAAACGAACCGAAACGAATCGAACTTATTTTCAGTTTGATTTTGATTTGAATTAATTTCGAACTAAGTTTGGTTTGAATTAATTTCGAACGAACTCAATTTTGAATTGAATTTTTTACGAACTCAATTTCGAACTTTTACGAACTTTGTTACGACTTACGAGTTATGACTTATGGCTGGGCCATAGTTCGAAATTACAACACTTCAATAAAAACTCAAGCATTCTGAATTCTAATTACATAGTACACCAAAGTTTATATCAAAGTTCATTACAAATACCAAAATTTATATCAAACACCAAAGTTTAGTACAATCAATCAAAGTTCAGTACAATCACAGTACCCATAGTTTTCCAAATAGCCAACAGGAACAACATTACCAAAGTTTTCAAATATCCAAAGTATTCAAAATACAATTTAAATATCAATAGAAGTATAGAACAATCACCAAAGTCTCAGAATTATTACAAACTCAAATATTATCCTAAATAAAACATTAAAGTTCATTATCAGCGGAAATCAACGATTCACGTTTGAGTTAATTTCGAACTAAGTTTGGTTTGCGAACCTATTTCGAACGAACTAGGTCTAGTTTGAGTTTGGTTTGAATTAATTTCGAACTAAGTTTGATTTGAATTAATTTCGAACGAACTCAATTTCAAATCGAATTTACGAACTTTTTCGAATCAAACTCGAATCGAATTACGAACTGTGAATTTTTTGTGCAGCCCTATCGGATACTGAGACCACAATAAATGATCTTTTTTACATGAATTAAATTCACTAATGAACAAGTTGTTGATATGTATAACAAAATTGAAAATAATATTTTCTTTTTCTCGAGAGCTTCGGATGAGAAAATATTCAGATAAAAAAAAAATGGGTTATGATGTATTTTTTGCTTAACAGATGGTTAGAAATTGTCTTATAGAAGTAAATTTATGTATTGTATTGGTTGGATGGAAGAGAAGGGATTCAGATTGGTGTTGGATTGAAATCTGTCTAATGTCCGATTTGTGTCGAAATTCACACTGACGTCCGATTTGCGTCGAAATTCACACTGACGATTTAAATTTGCAGAATGGTTAAGATTAGTGCAGATTTCGGTTCGATACACATTGAACCGTCCCTGACTGAATAAATTAAAAAGTAGCTTATTTATTTAGATTTTGGTAATTTATTTATTGTTTTGTTTTGACTTTGTATGTGATTTTTATTTTCAATAAAGATCGGTGAGTCCGTCATTTATTTGAGAAAAGAAATTAAAGAAGGAAAACATGAAAATCCATTTAGGGCTAGGATATTCGCTTTTCAGTCGTGACCTGTTCTTTGGGCTTTATTGGGCCTTGACTAATCAAATCCAGTACAAAAATGCTACATTTTATTTTATTTCCGACGGAACATGTAATTTTCAGAATAAATATATTTGACAATCACTGTTAACACAGTTATAAAAAAAAACAAATTTGAAGTTATAAATATATACTTTATACTTTGACATATTATATATTAAGTTATATATCAAGCTATTTACACCGTGTTCCAAAGTAAAATGTGTAATGGAGAGCATAATGACAAATGAATACTTCGAGTTCGATTCGGCAGGATAAAAGTTCATGATTCGAGAATAATTCGGTACCACAAGAAATAAAAAAAACCCAAAAAAAATAAAAATAAAAAAGTTGCATTTTATTTGTGAATAATTAATGCTTCATGATTTATTCGCAAATAAAACGCATAATATATTTATTCCGTTTTACTTGGTGTTCAATTAGTAAACATAAAAAAACGAATGTTACTTATGATGGAGAGAAGAGTGAGAGAGAGGGCAGCGTAAATCTCCACCTTCTCTACACTCGCTTGAGAATTACAAAAATCTATGAATTCATACATAGAGTTCGTAAAAATATTTCCTTCCGATATTGTTATTCTGAAACAGTTGTTCAAGTGCGATTAGGATTGGTCGTCTCTTCCGATAAGCACGCTCTTTATTTTTTATATTTATAAATTTAAACTTTAACTATTCATAAAACGAATATTTTTTAGTTGAAAGTCCATAGGCAATTGCATTGATCCAACTATTTACAAAGTAGCTATTATACACATTTTCTTTGTTTAAACTAAGAAGCATGAAAACCTAGTACATTGAGCTACTTGTAAAATCATATAATTTATTATGTCAGAAAATAACAGATACGTGAAGCTAAAGAATACAAATTGGTCTATTTGCGTCCAATTAGCAAGTAGGCGGGCCTTTCGATTTTTTTTTTCTGGAAATGTAGACACCACAGTGATTTATTCGAGTTGCATGGCTGGCGGACTACGCCGTAGACATCACAGTAAAGAGAGGAGAAAGAAGAAGAAAGAGATGAAGAAGAAGACAACTCTTTGCATTCTCATTATCGACAACAACCATAAAAACGCGTACCTTATTCACATATAGTTATAGTATATACTATAGGGGTGGAACAAATTCACAATACCCTCAGTCGTACCTGGGGAGTCGAGACAAACGGGCGAGGTGACGAGCGGTGGAACCCTTAGATGGAGTCATCCGCTCGACTGAGGTAAGCGAGGTGAACCATACGGACGAGGGGGTGGCGTAGTCGGGCCACAAAGCGACTCTCAATACCTCTGTCTTCCTTTTTGCCCTTTTGGATCACCTAGGAGGAACTTGCGGAGTTCCCTAGGTGTGCGGAGCTCCATGAAAGGAATAATTGATTTTTGTTTCTTTAAAATAGATGGAGCCGCACAAATGGTGTGGTTCTACCATTTGCAAGTTTTGTGAGAATCCAGAGTTTTTTCAGACCTTAAACCCCATCATGATCACATATTTGCCTGAAAACTGATCCTGACCACAAATTTGTCCGAAAACTGCTTAGATCGTATCATTGGTGCAGTTTCATCAAATCTGTCGCTGGTGAAACTGCATTATTGGTGCAGTTCCATCTATTTAAAAAAAAACAATCAATTTATTTTTTGAAGATTTAATTTTTTTAGTTTCTAAATTAAAAAATCTCTTTTAGAATTGATTTATGATCAATAATCAAGCAATTCTCAAAAATATATTTTTCCACAAAAACATGATACAATAATAAAGTAGCCTTTTGCTGGTTGAGTCTTGAGCTTATCCACGCTAGCTCTATGGAGAAAGGCCGGGCCCCAACCATGTGCACCTCTAACACTATATCTTTGTGGGCCCACTACACAGCCTAATCTATGCTCCAATACTCTCCATTTCAACGTACTGTACCATTGATGTATTGATGTATACAAGACAGGCAGGGTCACTTGATCCCAATTTTGCTGGGAACTCATTTTTACAGCGTGAATTTTGATGCGTACAGCGAATTCATTTTTCACGAACCAAAAGACCCCTGCTCAGCTTGATTCCCTGCCCTGTTTCCCCTGCACGGTATATTCCCGTCTTTACTGTAGGGGTAATTTGGTCCGTGAAAAATGAGTTCGCTGTACGCACCAAAAATCACGCTGTAAAAATGGGTTCCCATTATGCTTTGCATTTTATTTTAATTTTTCTTTTAGAATAGATATTGATGTATGGCGTCAATTATGACATTGAATATGATGGTTATTCAGTGTTGAAATTAGAACGATATCAAATATTTCTGTCATAGAAATAGTAAAAATTAAATAGACTATCTTCGTTTCTGAAATTAATTAGAAATTTTTATGTTGAATTAGAAATTCGACGTAGAAATTAGCAATTAACAATTGGTGACCAAGAATCTGTAATTTTGCTAGCATGGGAATTAAAAAGTGATTTTTTCAGAAAAAAAATCTCACTAATTATGAAATTCTCATACATTTCAAAAAAATTTATAAATTATCACGGTAAGATTAAAAAACTAATATATAAAGTTCAATATAAATTAACTAACCCATATATACAATTAACTAGCTCTCCATAATAATTTCCACAAAAGGTATCCTAAATTATTCGAAATTAAATAGATGCAATATCTCCATCTTGTCTAACACATTACAACCACTCGAATTATTATATAATAGTATTAAATCTGTCCTCTTCTAGTTAGATTTATGCTCACAGATTTGGTCGGACTCGGATAGCATAGCATGGCCTAATTCGTACGAACTGGAGAGGAGATGGACCAAAAATAATAAGTGGGCCCCATTTGTCAGTGTTATATCTCCTGTTACTGTCTTCTCGTTGTCCTACTCCTACGGTCCTACCCCGGTGGTCAAACAGCGGATAGAAAAGAACAGTTCACGGATGGGATTATCTCCAATGTAAGAAATATATTTTTATGGTCCTACCAAAATCAAAAACGTCAATAATTGAATAAAAGGTTTAAATATTTTCGGTACTACCAAAGTAAATTTTGTACGTTGGAGAGGATCCTCAAGCTGATTATGACCCGGAGTAAGTCCGTACAAAATAACTGTCAATTAGTTTAGCACGAATAAAAAATGGAAAACAATGCAAAGTGGGACCAGGAAAGTACTACGGATTTTTTTTTAAAAACATAATTAAAAAAAATATTTTTATAAAATCAACGTGATTATTTTTTTTTTACAAAAACCATAAGAACCGAATTGCCAATTTGATCGCTTGGTTTTATTTTTTTTTATTTCACATTTTCCGTAGGCAACTGTGTTGCCGTTTGTGTAATGTCTAGAGACCGAATTGCCAGTTCGGTCCAGAGTTTTTTTTAGTCCAGACCGAATTGGCAATTCGGTCCCAACTTTTTTTTTTTTATTTTTTTTTTTGTTTTTGTTTTTAGGGTTTGGTTGAATTACTAATCTAGAGATCGGAAAATAAAAATTATTCTTTGTTCTTATTTGTAAGCTTACGTATGTATTCTTTGCATCTGGATTTTCAATGAGAAAAGTATATTCTCACTGTTTCTTTCTTACTGGGCAATATAAGCAAGAATAAAGTTTGTGTTAAGTCTTTTATAAATTATTTATACAAACGCTTTAAATTTGTAATTCTAAAAAATGACTAATATTTTTTTCATGCAAGAGAGTGCACAAAATATGCTTAATAATTAAAATTTGCAACTAATTAAAACTTAGGTTAATTAATTAATTTCAAACAAAGGGTTAAATAATTAATTAAATGAATTGTTTATATAATTGACTATTAAATCAATTTATTAGTTTAGGAATTTTAATTTTTAAATTAAATTTAATAAGTTTTGAAATTTAGTGAAGTAAATAAAATTAATTAAACCAAGTATGTATGTTTGTATTTATTTGAGATCTATGACTATTGCTTGTTTATGTTATCTCGCTTCCCCTGTACTTGATTATTTGTATTTGTTTAGCCTTGCGTGTCTTTGTGTTTATTAGACACGAGGCGGGGACTGATCACACCTTAATTCAGAATTTCCGGTTTGAGGTGTGACACTTGTGTATCATATATCATATCGGATGTAAGTCAAATTGAATTTGAAACCGAAAGACAATTAAATATGTCTTTTTAGCCGGAACACTTTTTTTTATCTCCCATAGAGGATATTAGATGAAATTTGATTTACTCTATTTCATTTTCAATTTTTTTGGTAAATCTAGCGAGTAATAATTACACATCTTTGTTAATGTAAATGTTTTCTTAACTAAATTTACAATAATGCTATTTATTAAGCAAACTCTATAAGAAAAAAAAAAGTTAGGACTGAATTGGCAATTCGGTCCAGAGTCTTTTTCAGATTTCCTGTGGCAGTCTTTTTGAAAATTTGTGAAATCAACAGGGACCGAATTGCTAATTCGGTTCCAAAAAAAAAACCAAACGGACCCAATTGACAATTCAGTTCTTATGATTTTTGTAAAAAAAAAATAATCATGTTGTTTTGGTAAAAATATTTTTTTAATTATGTTCTTAAAAAAAAATCCAACTACTACATCCAGGTCTTTGTTTTATACGGTTATACACGGAGTGTATGTGAGATATATAAACAGAGAAGGTGGTGATTGGTTTGTTTTGGACGGCGCAGACAAGGTCAGGTAAAGAAAGTAGGGTCCGGAACATGCGGGAACACGCAGTCTCGAATTAAGTGGATTTTTGCTTGGACTCGGTCTATGTTTGATGTTTCGCTTCTCGGACCAAATCAACCTCGGCTGCTCAAATGCTACTCCTAATGATACCGGACTAGCATTTAATTCGGGATATATCTTTAATTTTAGAATTTGGACAATTTTTAAGACTACATATAAAAAATACTAAATGAATGCACCGTAATATATATATGTATATAAAAAAATAACGCATAATAAGTAATTACAATGGAATTACTATCTGTCATTTTTTTTTTATGTTTTTCATGTGTTTAATCAAGGGCGGAGTCAGATTTTCAAACTTTAGAGGTCAAACGTGAATGAGGGTCAAGCATATAAAAAATTTCTACTATAAATGAGCGTTAATTTTACACTATTCATAATATTTTAGTTTAACAATATTAAAATAAGATATAAATACAAAAAAAAATTGAAAATAAATAGAGTCAATTAACCCCATTCATTGAATGTGGAGTCGCCTCTTTGTTTAATGATAGTAGTTATTTCTATAGCCAAGGTCGCAAGTTGGTTCATGCATGGATGCTTCAAAACACAACACGTCAACACCTGGCTCATTGTCTAGAGTGGTCCTAAGTTTGCTTTTAGATGACAATAAATAATATCCTCTTGAATTAGGATTTAGGTTTAATATATTGCAAATTCAAACTTTGGCCTCGAATTAAAATTTAAAATACATAAAATACATTTGATGTATGTCGGCTTTGGTCCAAATTGATAATCAAAATTTAAATTTGGATTAGTTCAACTAATCCAAATTGATAATTATTTATAGCTAGTTAGATTTTGCCTTCGTATATATAAAAATTTCAGATTTTCCTTCATTTATCTAGAATTGGCCTTTGAATTATTCTAATTAGCACTTTCGTCTAACATGGTTAGTAGATAACTTCAAAGAGCTTTATATTTTTATTAGTTATAAGTTGAAACTTGAATATAATAAGTATCTCATTATTGGCATTTTTTTTCTCTGTAAGATCTCCTACAAATGATGTTGCATCATACTCTCTAGGTATTTTAATGAAATGCAAAAGTTTATGATTGAAGAGTAAAGACTTAGCTAAGATAATGAAGGAATTTGTATAACTTGTAGCAAGAATTCAGACTGTCCTATTCTTATTGACACAAATATTGAAGGAGTCATGTGAATTTTCAACTTGGAGCCGGATTCGTTCATATTATGATTGGATGACCCAAATTATAAACTTAAAATTTGAAATATCGCAGAGGATACAAACTTAATAAGGAAGGCCATTCGTGAATTAACTCGTGAGAGCTCCTCAATTAGAGATGAAAACGGATTAGATACAGAGCGGACACCATATCCGTATCTGTTTTTATTTTTTCAAATACGAACACGGATCATATATCTATTAAAAAAATCAAAAGTCCATAATATTTATCTAATTATAATACTGTTAATAACATAATTTTTTCATAATATATATTAAACTATGAGGAGGGATCAAGTTACAACAATTTTGAGTTACAACAAAGATTTTCTACATTTTGAAATTCCAAATCGTCAATCCAAACCGTTCAACATGATCTCCACAATAAAATGTGTTTCCAAATCAAATTTTACATTTTCCTGAATTATTTTACTATTTATTAAGATAGGTACAAAATTCAATGGCCTGAATTTGACTAGTTTTTGTAAAATACTTAATAAATAGTATAAAAATTTAAAAAAAATATAAAATTTGATCTGGAAGCATATTTTATTGTGGAGATCATGTTGAACGGTTTGGATCGACAATTTGGAATTTCAAAATGAGAAAATGATTGTGGTAACTTTGTTGTAACTTGATCCCTCCTCTTAAACTATATGATATATATCTACTATACGGATACATATAATTAAAACTTATAATTATGTATTCGCATCGCACATATATTCGAATATTAGATATCCATATCTAATTTTTAAATGCGAATTGGATATTATCCGCTCCGTTTTCACCCCTATTCAGCTCAATGCAATCATATTAATCATGCATTATAATTAATTTACTTAAAATGGTATATGTTTGTGACAAAGTTAATCTACTATTTAATCTTATCATTTTACTAATTTATTTATTTTTTAATAAATTGTGTCTTCTAAAAATCAGTGTCAGTAAAAATAAAACTTGATTAAACATGACTACAGCTAATTATCATTGTTATATAACAATAATTATAGAAAAAGACAGCGTCCTGCTTGTTAGCACATTTAATTAGGCAACTCCAAACCTATCTAATTCAACACATTTAATTATAAACAATCAATGAAAATCATATTTTTATGAAAGTAGTAATGAAATAATATTATCTGCTCATTTTTCATTTTAATTCAATCATAAACAATAGCCCCTATATGCCTTATTTCTCTCTTTATAACAGATCAGTTTTGTCTTCTCGCAGCCCACTAACCATACACAATTCTGTTTCGATTCTAGTCTTTGCGCTGCATGAAGTAAAAACTATTCTGTTAAAACATTTACCCAAGACTTAACTAGAAAGTAGAAACAGAGAATGTTGAATTGGTGTAAGCATTTAAGGAAATAGCGCATAAACAGCTTACTACACTATTCCCATAGCTGTCTTCTCTTTTTGCTTTCATTTTTTTCCCTTCTCTCTTTCTCTCTCTCCCTTTGTCTCTTCCCCCAACCGCGTGCTCACACTCTCCGCTCCAATGGCGGTTCACACTTCCTAAGTACCTCCCACTGTCTCTTCTACAACGATCCATTGTTGGTTTTAGTGAGGTATGTATCCTTCTCTTTCAAACCTTTTCTCTCTTAATTTCCAATTACAAAAGATCTGTGCGTTTCTCGTTACCTCGATCTACTGTTGGTAAATGCTATGAAAAAAGTTCTTCTCTTTTATGAACCTCTACTGCGATTATTAGCTCAGCGCGAAGAAAATCACTGTTTTTGTTTGTTTTTTCTCGCGATGTAAAAAGATAATGCTGAAAAACTGCCAATAGCGCCTCTCGTAACCTATTTAGTTTGATACGGTTTAATGATTTGATCTTTTGGTTCGTATTTTTATGTAATTTTGCTCTACTTATTTTTCGTTTATGCAGGGACTTGAGGATTTCCTCTGCAAAATTTTGGGTTTATTTATTGATAAATCTTGAGACTTGTCCAGGAGCTGATTCATAATTTCGGATAAATTTGGTTCTTTTTGAAAGTTCAAACTTTTTGGGGGGCTGAACTGCAAATTTCTCCAAGGTGGGTTTTCATGGCGTCAGGTATGGTAAAGATGGCAACAGATGATAAGTTGAAGGAGACTGATTGGGCGAAGAATATTGAAATCTGCGAACTCGTTTCGCATGATTCGGGGTATTTTCATAATTTCCCCTCTTTCAATTATCATTTCTCCATTTATTATAATACATGCAACCTAACTTTACCTCCTGAGCTAAGCTTCTGAGTTCAATGGCATTTTTAATGGAATTCACATTGCCTGAGATATCGTAAATTTTGAGTTGATCTGACCGTTCAAATCCTCTTTACACGAATCTCAAAGCACAATATTACTGGCTCCCTGCATTTCGAATAGGGACTGTAAAACCCAGCATAAACTGAAAATTTGAGATATCTCAGAGGATACAGACTGATTTGTAATAAGGGTCAAGTAATTTTGCACAGTACCTTTTTGGTAACTTAATTTTTTGTGTTCAATTTTTGTGATTTTCTACATTATTTTCCCATTACATGTTTCATCCTTCGTTAATCTCTTTTTCGGTTAGATCTTAATATGGCAATCATCTATGATGGAGATTGCAAAACTGTCATATCAAGTGTTGACACCACTTATTTTTAGTATAAAAAATCACTAGCAAAACATGATTAAGCGTATTGATATTACATTATCCATTTTCCTTATTGATCATTATGTATTTAATAATTTAATCGCAATTTACCAGGAAAGCCAAGGACGTAATTAAATCCATCAAGAAGCGGTTACAACACAAGAGCCCCAATACACAACTTTACGCTGTCATGGTGAGGGTTAACTTTGTATTTAAATATTTTCTGTGGGATGATTTAAAAATCTCATATTTTCTCATATATACTCTCTTGTATCTTGTAGCTATTAGAAATGTTGATGAATAACTTTGGAGAGAATATACACAAATTGGTGGTGGAAAATGCAATTCTTCCTATTCTTGTCAAAATTGTAAAGAAAAAGGTTAGTAATAAAAATCCAATCTGTACCATGTTAAATTAATCTGCAGTAGGCGACATTAAGTTATACAATTCTAATGACGGGGCCTTCACAAAAAAATGTATCAATCTGGTAAATTTGTTGCATTAAAACGTTAGCATTTTGATTTATTTTCCAGACAGAATATCCTGTGAGGGAGAGAGCATTTCTTCTTTTAGATGCAACACAAACTGCAGTTGGTGGCGCTAAAGGCAAATTTCCCGAATATTATGCCGCCTACTATGACTTGGTGGTAATTAATTTATTATTATATTTACAATCCTTGCACAATGCATAGAGTTTGTAATCTCATTTAATTGTGTATTAAATTTGATGTGTTTATATTTGACATGGAGTGCTCTAAACAGAACTCTTTTGGTTTCAATTGAAAGGTGGCTGGTGTGGAATTCCCAAATCGACCTCGCATTACAGTAACTGAACTGCAGGCCCCACCAACTCAGAGAAAGACACCTCCTCTTCCTGCTCCTGCTACTGATATTGAAGATAATACTTTGACTCAGAGGCTTCTATATGATCCTCCTCCCATGCAAACAATTAGTCCCCAAAACGCCCCTGATTCTAGGTACAGTACATTTTTTTATTCTCCACAGAGAAACAGAAACCCTAATTGGTTTATTCAACTATGCGCCATTTTCTAATTGTTTTTTTTTTGTAGTATAATTAAAAAGGCCATGAGTGTGTTGGAAGTTCTAAGGGATGTGCTTAGTTCAATCGATACCAAACACCCTGAGGTAACCATACACAACTCTTTCTAAAATTGTACTATTCTAGAGAATTAATATTGAGCACTTATAAATATAGTTATGATTTTGACTTTTGATATATAGGGGGCAATGGATGAATTTGTACTTGATTTAGTTGAGCAGTGTTCTTTTCAAAAGCAACGTGTCATGCACCTTGTCATGACCTCAAGGTTTGATTTAGTTATAAAAAAATGCTCTCAGTTTTGCTTGCTTAAAGCAACAAAGGGTGTTTGTTTTTTTATTCACTTATTTGATGGTCTTTTGTTTAGAGATGAGAATGTGGTAACTGAAGCAATAGGACTAAATGAAGAGCTACATAAGGTGCTTCTTCGGCATGACTCCCTCCTGTCAGTGGGCCCCACCTCTACCGCCACCACGTTTATCAATAACAGCGTAGATAACAGAGGTAATCTACAAGAGGAAGAGGATGCTGAAAGTCTCTACAAAAGGTACATCATTTTTCATTGTTTAATATACGTGGAGATCTGCAAAATTGCAAACAAAATACAATGTTTTCATTATATGCTAAATTGTTACAACTGACACAGGATACGAAAGGGAAAAGCATTATCTGTGGATTACTCAGACGAACCGACCCGAAATCCTTATGGGTCCATTACCGATGAAATGCTTAGGAGGCCACTGATCCGACCATTGAAAATCCAGCCCAGCCCAAAACCCGATTTGCACCCTAAACCTGACCCATGCCCAGAACCAACAGGACCTGCATTGTCAATACCGCCCCCGCCAGCTAAGCATGTAGAGCGAGAGAGGTTCTTTAGAGAGAAAAGCTCAGATTATACTACAACCGGGTTACCGGATCATATGCAGGGGTTGTTGTTGCATAGTCGGGACGGGAGCAGCTCTTGTAGTGGTAGTACAGAATACGGCGATTAGGCTGTGTAGTTAGGGTTTTCATTTTAGGGTTTGTGGGTGTGTTTTCTTTGCGGGGGTATGGAGGATATTTCATCCTCTATTTAAGAGTGAAGGTGGTGTTACATTCTTCTATAGCTCTCTCTCTGTTTCTCTTTTTTGTCTCTTTTCCTTGGTTTTTTTATTTGGTTGCTGATAGCCTGATACTGTGGTTGTTGTTATAGAGCTAATTAATATATGTTTAGTTTCTGAATGTGGTTTTGTGCTTGTTGTCTTATTAGCACTTTGGAAGTGTATTACTGGGCTGGCTTCTTTGTCTAGCCTTGCAGTTGGAATTTTCCTTAAGAGGTTCTACCTCTTCAGTAGTTTTTCTCAGATGGAGTAAACTTTACTATTCTGGGGATTGCCTGGCCCAGTTTAGTTTTTGTGAGATAAGGGAAAACATATTCCGATTCTCTCCCTTTACAGTCAACTAGTTACATTTAATCTTATCATCTACCAACTTCATTCAATCTGATCATTTATAGCCTTATTTAGTTTGTCTTATTTTAATTTTTGGGCCTGATGACAATCCTCATGAAATCACCCTCTCAATAACTCTTATGCAATGCTGCACACATCATAAAATACATACTTTTGACTTTATAAATATATATATATATGTAGAGAGTTGGGTTACGTTACATTGCAATGTATAGATTATTTTGTGCATTGGATGATAAATCATTGGATTTAAAATCCAAACCGTTAAACGTGATATCTATATTGAAATGTGCTGGGAGACCAAATTTTACATTTTTCGGAAACTTTTTACTATTTGTTTAGAATTTTTGAAAATCGCTGTTTTGTTGTGGTCCATATTTTTCTTGAAAAACAACGATTTTGTACCCATCTTAATAAATAGTAAAAAATTTCCAAAAAATATAAAATTTGGTTTCAGACACATTTTAATATGGAGAACACATTGAGCGCTTCAGATTAAATTATTGGACTTTGAATTCAATGATTTAGAGTCCAATGCACAAGAGGGTCTATACATTGCATTGTACCGTAGCCCAACTCTCTCTCTATATATATTTAATTATGATGGAATGCCCATTTATTTATTTCAGTTAAACACATTTGTTTAACGGGTTTAGCACATTTTGAAATGGCACCGGATTTATTTCCCAAAAAAAAAATCAAAATCATGTTGATTCAATTTGAGTAGTTCAAATGTTGCATAAAGATACTCATGAAATATATTCACGGCATATCATGAAGGCCGAATAAAAACTTTAATTATTTTGCGCGTGAATGCAAGTCTATGGATATAAAAAATTAAAACATAGCTGGATAATCATCGACTACTTGCTAATTCAAGTTGATAAGACAAAATCCAGTACAAATTTATGTTGTTGGACAACTGGTAAATCACTTTATATACGTTACTCCTGATTTTGAATAGCTCATTTATTAATAAAAATGAACCTCAAAATGCTCATGTGAATATTGTACATGATTAGATATTTTAATTCAATCACACCTTGTTTGGATGAAGAGTAGAGGAAGGGGAGGTGAAGAACAAAAGAAAATAGAATGGAATAGAGAGGAAGATTAACATATTTAACTTTTTTGTATTTGAATGATTAATGATGGAAAATAAATTTAACTTTCTTTTCCGTCTTATTTCTTATTTAATTGATTAAATTTAGAAGGTTAATGAGAAATTCGGTAGCTGTTGTAGGTTTGTGACAAAAAACTTAGTATGAGATTTTATAAGTAAGATATAGGGTTGAGCATTTGTGTTTTCTGTTCTAAAAATATTTGCAACAAAATTTCTTTCCATCCGTTACACTCCAAGTCGGAAAGAAAACCGATTCTGTTGATTATAATAACACAAGGTTAAACATTTCACCTCCCGTGCCCTTCATCTCCGACATAATTTTATCAACCAAACACGATTTGACGGAAAGTTTTCTTTTCTTTCCATTCCCTCCCTTCCTCTGTTCTCCATCCAAACAAGGTGTTAAGTTCAAATGTACTATCCGAATGAAGTGTTCAGTATTAAATGTAATTAACTTATTCTTACTAGTTTCTGCCGACATTTTTATTAATATCCAAAGTTTAATACAAATTATTAATTATACCCAGAACTCAACTCAATATCGATATATACCCAAGCCGGCCATTTTCTGGCCGGCCAAGTACCCTCCCTAAGCCGGCCAGAAAATGGCCGGCTATGTACCTTTTTTTTTTTTTTTTTTTTTTCCCCAAAAACTCTATAAAAGAGCACCGAGGCAGCTGCAATCTTCACTCAAATCCGCGGCAGCTCCTCTACTGTTGAGGTAATTTTTTTTTTTTTTTTTTTAATTTTTTTTTTTTTTTAATTTATTATTATTTTTTATTTTATAGATTAATTAATTAGTTAATTGTTTACTATTTAGTTAATTGTTTACTATTTAGTTAATTGTTTACTATTTAGTTAATTGTTTACCATTTACTTAATTGTTTACTATTTACTTAATTATTTACTATTTACTTAATTGTTTACCATTTACTTAATTGTTTACTATTTAGTTAATTGCTTACTATTTACTTAGTTGTTTACCATTTACTTAATTGCTTACCATTTACTTAATTGCTTACCATTTACTTAATTGCTTACCATTTACTTAATTGCTTACCATTACTTAATTGCTTACCTTAATTGCTTACCATTTACTTAATTGCTTACTATTTACTTAATTATTTACTATTTACTTAGTTGTTTACTATTTAGTTAATTGCTTACTATTTACTTAGTTGTTTACCATTTACTTAATTGATTACCATTTACTTAATTGCTTACCATTTACTTAATTGCTTACCATTTACTTAATTGCTTACCATTTACTTAATTATTTACCATTTACTTAATTGTTTACTATTTAGTTAATTGCTTACTATTTAGTTAATTGCTTACTATTTACTTAGTTGTTTACCATTTACTTAATTGCTTACCATTTACTTAATTGCTTACCATTTACTTAATTGCTTACCATTTACTTAATTGCTTACCATTTACTTAATTGCTTACTATTTACTTAATTTTTTACTATTTACTTAATTTTTTACTATTTACTTAATTGTTTACCAGTCAATTGTTTATTATTTAGTTACTTGACAATTATTTACCATTTAGTAATCTGACAATTGTTTACCATTTTCTAAAATGTAGTTTGTTTACCATGGCCTTTATTTCATTACACTATGGTGGGAAGATGCTTAATAGTGCACAAGGGGCGTACTACAACAAAGATGCAGCTCATTCATTGATGATTCCAGATGACATCTCACTTTTGGACCTCAAATCCATAGTTTACACACACACCGGTTACAACCCAGAAAGGTGCGACCTAGAATTGGCAACCCGATATTGCCATCCCTCCAACGGAAAATGGATTGTTGCGAAACTGGTGGACGAGAGTACGTGGAGAGGCATGTTCGGTTATTTGAGGTCCCAAGGTAATTTTCTAATAGAAATATTTGTTAGAAGAGTTCCGGTAGAGCCTGGGGTTGGAAGTTCGGGCTCTGGATCAGCGGCACCACATTATACCCCACAACCAGAAACTTACAGACGTGACTCCACCTTACCACTCACCGAACCTGACCCAGAACCCTACAACTACGTCACTCCACCAGCACCTCAACGAAGACACTCAGTTGCATCCCCACCTAGACACAATCGAGGCAGACCAAGACACTCAGTTTCAACTCCACCTAGATCCGTAAATGCCACTCCTTTACCGTTACCTCCAGTATCACCTTACCCCATACCTGCACCAGTAGACGATGCAAGCTGCCCGGACTTTGAAGATATTAATGAAATACCGGAGGACAATCTGGGGAGCGGGGATGAATTTGAGGGAGACATGTGGGGGGATTCAGATCACATGGAAGGTGTGGATGAAGACGGGCGGGCTGAAACAGCTGAAAGGCATGCTGATGAGGGGTGGCCGCTTAGTGGCCGGACTGATACGCACCCGTTCCCAGACCTCAATGATGTTTCTGAGTTTAGAGAGGCAGATATTGGTTATTATGGGCAACGGATTGAGTACAAAGGTGAGCTGTGTGCAAACCTATATTTTAAAACCAAAGAAGACCTAATGAAGAAGGTCAGAGAGCACCATATAAAGAAGAATCAGGAGTTCAGATCTTGGAAAAGTGACAGGGATCGGGTTACTCTGTTGTGCAAGGACAAGAATTGCCGTTACGAGCTTAGGGCAAAGCCGACGGGATGTGGAGACGCATGGGTTATAACTAAGCAGGACAGGCCTCACACATGTAGGACTGAGCATACGAGGGTCGACCACGAATGTCTGACGGCAGCACTCATTGCCGATGTCATTGAGAACGCCATTAAAAAGGACCCGTGTATGAGCATCCAGACGGTGGCAGACATTGTTTTGTCTGTGTACGACAATGTGACACCTAAATACAACCGACTGTGGAGGGGCCGTGAGCTGGCAATAGCCCGACAATTTGGGAGTTGGGAGGCTTCTTACAGCTTGCTGAGACCACTGTTGCTTGCAATTTGCGCCAACAATCCCGGCTCGACCCACCAATTTCTGACCAGCCCGGTACGGAATAAGGAAACAGGACTAATCATGCCAGGTGTTGCCCAGTTCGAAGCCGTAGCCTGGGCGTTTGGTCCATGCATTGCGGCGTTCCAGTACTTGAGACCAGTGATCAGCATCGATGCCTGCTTCTTGTCTGGGCGATACGAGGGGAGGCTTTTGATAGCTTGCGGCTACGATGCCGAGAACCAATTGTTGCCTATTGCATTTGCAATTGTACGTCAGGAGGATACTGAGAATTGGGGTTTTTTTTTACAGTGGTTGAGAAATGAAGTGCTCGGCCCGTGTAAATTTGTATGTGTCATATCGGACCAGCACAAGGGGATCAAAGCTGCACTGACAGCTGAATACGGATGGCCTCCCGAGCTCTTTGTGCACAGGTATTGTATGCAGCATGTTGCTGACAACTTAGTCACGAACTGTGGAGACAGATGGTACGGATGGAGGTTCAGGGAAGGAGCAAAGAGGAAGAAGCCGAGAAGATTACAAGAGATGTTCCAAGAGTTTGCTCATGTATGTATAACTTATAACATTTCGTTTAATTATCGTATAAGAATTTTATGAAAATGGAATAACACCCCTTTGTTTTTGTGCAGCGAAATCCGAAGTGCAATGCATATTTAAAGAAGGTGGGCAAAGTACGTCCTAATGATGCGATGGAGCCGTCCAATTATGAGAAGATTTTCCAAACCTGTGACGGAGGATACCGGTTTGGTATCATGACAACAAACGGCTCCGAGTCGCTCAACAATGTCTTCCGAACGAGTCGTAGATTGCCTGTTTGTGCCGTAGTGGAGGATACGTTCTACACGTGCAACAGATGGTTTGTTGAGCGGCGTCAGCGAGCAATGGAATTACAAGACAGGGGACAGGTTCTTTCTGACCGGGTTTTGCAGAAGATCAAAAAACGTTGGGGGAAAGCTGAAAAAATGAAATTGGTGCGTTACACGCAGGGCCAAGGTCAGTACCAAGTTTCATCCCCAAATGAGTACGTTCCTTGCACCCGTAGCGACATGGGCAACATGGAACCCACTCACAGGGAGTTCATGTATATTGTGACGCGCGGTCCCGACAGACAAATGGAATGCACTTGCAGAGGTATCCAATTAACTGGTATTCCGTGCGCTCATGTCTTAGCCGTTTGCCGTGACCGAAACTGGCAAGAGGACGACTTTGTTGCAGACTGGTATAAAACACCCTATCTTGTGAGTACTTGGAACCATGTGTTCAATCCAATTGGCAATATGGGAGACTGGCCTCCTTGTGTTGAAGACAGAATCCTTCCGAGTAGAGGTTGGATTACGAAGGGGAGGCGAAAACACACCCGTCGTGTAATGACGATGGATGAAATGGAAGGTAGACGAAAGGGGCATCAGCCTCGCCGTTCCACTTCCGATAGGCAACGAAGAGGTATGTAACATTCATCCAAAATTATTTTTCTTTTCAATTTATACCAATTTACTAAGTAACACATACAAATGCAGAGGCAAGAAACGCAGCAAATGCGGCAGAAAATGAGCGAGTAATGGCGTCGGGAAGTGGGTCCGGAGGGTCACGGCGTAGCACAGCTACGAGCCGTTTAGATGCAGCTGCTATGTATGCCGAAGCAATGGGAGAGGCGGTTGACATAGGAGGAGAGGCGGTTGGGGTGCAAGGGCAGCCATCTGCCCAACCGAGGAGGTCCACTACTAGACGCACAACAAGGGCATCTACAAGCCAAGCAGGGCCATCTGAAGCCCAGGCCGGCCCATCTACAAGCCAAGCAGCGCCATCTGGAGCCCAGGCCGGGCCATCTAGTGAGCAACCAGAGCCACCTGCTAGGCCATCTCGTAGGTCATCTTTCGCAAGTGGTTTACTTCGGGGATTTAGACGTGGTAGTAATAGGTGATTTATATGCATGTTGTAAAAATTGTGTGGACTCTATTTGCAATTTGTGTGTACTTTATTATTTTGTACGAAACTTAGAAATGAAATATTTGACTCTAATAGAAATCATCTAAAACAAAAATTAAAAAAAAAAAAAAAAAAAAAAAAGGTACATAGCCGGCCATTTTCTGGCCGGCTTAGGGAGGGTACTTGGCCGGCCAGAAAATGGCCGGCTTGGGTATATATCGATATTGAGTTGAGTTCTGGGTATAATTAATAATTTGTATTAAACTTTGGATATTAATAAAAAAATCGGCTCATCCTGCTAAATATACTTAATTCTATGTTTTTCTCATCAGATGCAAATAGGAAGAATGTACATGGTAGATTGACTGACTGGTGTGTCTCATTCATTACAAAACTGAGAGGATTCCAACAACAAAAAGGCAAAAAATAAAATAAAATAAAAGACTTTTAGAGTTTTAGTTTTATCTCTTGTAATTTTTTAATGTCACTCCCATTGACAGAATGACAGTCACAGGCAGACAATGTGGGCCCACAGTGTGTGCTACCCAAAAGCCCAACCCAGGTGACAAGTCAAAATTCTTGCGCCATACGGCTCTCCAATCAGAAGTGCATGCTCACCTCCTATATATAATTACTGTAAATAGCCCTTCAGATATAGTTTACATGCCTACTCCTACTCCTAATCAAATCAATCTCCATTCTATTGATTAATTGTGGGAGTAATGTGCTACAATATTGTTTTCACTATAGTTATACTTCTTTGCATTCAAGGTTCATGGTATTGCCAAACAGAAGCAAGGGTTATTACAGGAGCTGCAAAGATAGAGAATAGCGGTACTGCGTACCAGGCATCTACGAAAGGCTCCGTACCGTCATCGCACGCTTCAAGTTGCACCCATGGACATGTAGACAATGGAGGCGAGTGCCCCCCCTAATGGTGGTAGAAAATAGCATTTTTCTCAATATTGTTACATAAAAAAAAAAAACATATTATTGGTTCTTCATTTAGGCCTTGTGGGTTTCTCTTTTTGTTCTTTCTTGCTTGTATTTAATAGATATTTTTGTAATTAACGCCTGTAGGCTATTTTTAATAGATAAGTTTTGGTTCATTTCTTTAATAAAAGTTTGATGGATTTATGTCATAACTAACAGCAGAAGCCAATAATCAAATTCGATGTGACCAATATTAGTGGCATGCAAGTAGTATGCTTTCTTTATTTGAATTTTGAAATTTGTTTCTGCTTGTGTGGCAAGTCAATTTTATTGAGTTTAAAAAAAAAATTCGAAAAAACTATTTTGTCTCATTTTAAATTGTCATGCCTGAAGTTCACGTTTTGCAACAGAGAGCATTATGATAAAGTAGGTAATCACAAACAATTAAATTAATTCCTAACACAAGCATGAGAAAGGGTAAAGATTTTGACAACACTGTTTTTACTTCATGCAACACACAAGTCATATATTTTGCCATTTTAACTCTCTTGTTTGTGTGTTAGATGAAGTCAAAACGGCACTGCCAACATATTTACCCATTGAGGAGTGTGAAGAGAAATGTGGTTAAAAAACGTAGAACAGGTTTAAAGTGTCAATTTTAGTCATTGTAAATATAATTAATTAACATTCACGTGTCAATTTTGGTCTGGTGACACCACATGCCCTTTCTGTGATCAGCCAGAGACTGTGGACCATTTTTTTGTCACTTGCCATTTTATCTCAGTCATTTGGTCATAGATAGCTTCTTATAATAATTTTAGTTTTCACTGTACCTCCATTTTAGATTTGTGAGACTTAGACAAAGATATCCCTCTTAGAGACACTTTGCTTTTACATGTGATTAGAGCTGCAACACTTTGTGAGGATTTGAGAGTAGGTCCGATGGGCATCGGACCTACTCTGGTTCGATGGGTTTAATCACTGTTGATTTACTTTAAGATTCGTGCAAAACGCTTTAAACATCGTGCATGTCTGTTTTAATTTTGTGCGCACAAATCTTGAGGTAGATCGGACGGTTATCATGCTCGTTGAACTTAAAAGTAGGTCCGATGGGCATCGGACCTACTCCGTTCTCCTTTGTGAGACTTATAAACAAAATTTGCTTTCAAAACTCACCTACTCTAGCTTGTGTTGCTTCTTCTATAATTTCATTAGCGCCTTATTGGTGTAAAATTAGAAATGATAATTCCTTTTTTAAACTAACCTTATTATTGCCTTTTGGATGTTGGTCCTTTGCATCAGCCAGTCACCATAATAGAGATTTCGGACTCTGATATCCTGGAACGGGAAAACTCTCTTGGATCGGATCCTGCACTTGGGTTAGAACTTAGAAGGGTCTGATCCGGAGGACTACCTAGCTGACCGGGCTATCTACAATGAGATTGATCGAGCTACTGGGTTGCTTCCTCCAGCTTCTATTTCTTCCTCTGACTCTACTTCTAACTCTTCTAATTCCAACTCTTTTGATGATAATGCGTTAGTTACTAGTCGTATCGATAGCTAACTCACTGCTGTAATAGCTTTAGTTTTACTATTTGGTTCTGCTATGCTATCTGTTATGTTAGTTGGATTTCTAGACTTAGTTTTTGATTAGCTGTAGAGGCTGTGAATCTCCCTTTTATTTGTATGAGACCTATACTTGGAGCATCTTCATTCCAGCAAATGTTTAACAATTAATTTGAATTATGTCACTGAGTTTAATAATTAAATAAATTCATAATTTCTAAATCACTCCATCATCTCAGAAATATAATTAGAGTTGTTTTTAAAGCAAACTTGCTAATTTAAAACTGTAGTACATCCCAGCAATTATATTAGCAATTAATATATCAGATTAGCAATTTAAAAGAAATATCACTATTGTAGATGCTATAAAGAGTTACTTTTAAAGTAAACTTGTTAATTTAAAAATTGTGATACATCCCAGTAATTATATTAACAATTAACACATTAGATTAACAATTTTAAAAGAAATCACTGGTGGGTACAACCCACTTTTATAAAAAAAAAAAGAGGGATGCTTCTATGGACATAAGGACCTATTTGTAAAATAAGCATATTTTTATTTTCAAAGTTCAAACAGTTGATCCGACCGTTCAACATTATCTCCATATTAGAATGTACTTGGAGGTCAAATTTTACATTTTTCTGAATTTTTTTACTATTTATTAAGTATTTTACAAAACTAGTCAAATTCAGACCATTGAATTTTGTACCCATCTTAATAAATAGTAAAAAAATTAAAAAAAATGTAAAATTTGACCTCCAAGTACATTGTAATATGGAGAAAATGTTGAACGGTCGGATCGACTATTTGAACTTTGAAAATGAAAATATGCTGCTCATTTTACAAATAGGTCCTTATGTCTATAGAAAAATTTGCCAAAAAAAATGATTGAAAATGGACTAATCATACTTACAGCTCATATTAGTCAAAAGGATCGCTTCCATGCTCTTAATTCCTTTTTGTCTTGTCAGACTGTCAGTACTCAGTACTAACAAAAAGTAATACCATTAATTGTAATTAATGGTACTAGTACTTTATTCTATCTCTTGGTTGGTCAAAAAGAAGGTCATGCCATGCACAAGAGTTCACCTTGGGATTTTCTCTTAAACAAAGTTTTGGACACCACCATTTCTTCATAAGATACTAACAATAACGGTTATACTTGTTAATTAAGTCAAGTAGGCATTTTGAATTCCATGTAATTAGACAATTTCATTTGTTCTAAATGCAAAAAAAAAAAAAACATTTTAATTTTGAACTGCAACTCTTTTTCTTTTCTTATTTTAAAAAACACCCCATAGAAAATAATAATAAAGCAGTTCCCAAGCATATTATAGTTGACAAGAAACATAAAACATGTGACCAAAATGGATATCTCCTGTTCCAGTAGAGAAAGCAGAGGATCAAATCAAAACCCTTAAAAGTGGATTCCATGTAAATGTAGTTACCTCGTTGCTTCCTTGCACTTCTTTCACAGTCGCAAACTATATGCTATCAGCCTATCATAAGACCAATCCAAATAATCTCCTTGACAAATCCTTGGGTTAGCTTCTGTCAATTGTCATGGTATTTAAAAAAAAAAAAAAGAAAAAAAAAAGAAAGACAAATCCTTGGGTTATGCGGCTCTCCAATTGAAAAGGCCTAGCTACTTTTTAATCTCGGTATAAGTAACAATTTTCACCGTTTGAAGCACGCCCCACCAATTCCAAATTTTTATTAAAAATACCCTGACCGCCCTACAGTGGAGTGGTCCACTATTCAAACCAAACCGTTTCTCAGTGGGTCGGGCTGTCTACACCAAACCGTCTCATAGGAGGGCAGTCTGCTATAAAACCTATATAAAAGTCACTTTTCTCTCTCCTGCCCACTCACAATTCATTCTAACTTAGCTGAAAGAGAAAGAGAAAGAAGAAGGTGATTTGTGGCCATTTCAGAGAACAGTAGAGGTAGATATAATTTTTTTAATTAAATTTTTAATTCGTTTTTTTCATCAAATTTACTTTATCAAGTTTATAATTTTTACAAAAGGTGGCCATATTGAATTTTTTAATTCATTTTTTTATTATTAAATATACCACTGATAAATGTTTTTGTACTAATATAGCTCTCAAAAGAAGAAATGTTAGTTGCACTGTATGTGGGCAGGAAGCTTGTCCGGGGTGTGGAGGGAGCATAGTACACGAAAGAGGCAGCCTATAGCTTCGAGGTTAATGAAAATATCTCATTTCTGGAACTTAAGCAAATGGTGTACGAAAAGACTGGTGTAAACCCCAATCGGTATGACGTAGACTTAGTTACTCGGATTAACACAATTCAGGGGGTAGACCTTACTATACCAGGTATCCAATAACATATGAGAGGCTATGGAGGGATATTTACAATACTTTTGAGTCACAGGGTACCCCGGTAATGGACTTATATTTCAGAAGAGTTTCGCGTCAATCCGGAGTTGGAACTTCTATGGAAAATACAGGTTATGACAACTCGGGGCCCCGTCACTTGAATTATGACAACTCTGGTTATGACAACCCGGGCCCCGCCACTCGAGTTATGACAATTCAGATTGATTATGACAACCCGGGACCCCGCCACTCGAGCTATGAACCGTACGTACCACCCGTTTATGACAATTATGTACCTAATTATACCACTGATTGTAACATGAATCGTATGTACCTGAAACTGTAATCCAAGCCAGATTTTCATCTATACCACCATCAATACCTATACTTTACCCGTTGTTACCCGGAGTGATATTGACATTGATAGTGAAGGGATCGATGCCATACCAGAAAAGGAAATGGACACGGGTGATGATTGAGACGGGGATTGGAATTCTGATCACTTATCAGATAGTGATGGAGATTATTTACCTAGGGAAGACAGATTTCCGATTAGAGGCCGGACAGATAGGCATACGTGCCCCACATTCAACGATACCACTGGTTTTGAAGAAGCAGACATAAGTTGGTTTGGGAAGCGTGTCGTATACAATTCGGAGCTTGCTCCGCAGCAGGTTTATACTAACTTAGATGAACTTGTGAAGAAAATCAATGAAGTTCATGTTCACGGCAACTGGGAGTGCAGAGTATAAAAAAGGGACCGAACAAGGTTAGTTGTTGTTTGTAAAGACACACCGCGTTGCGAGTTCCGTCTTTTTGCAACTCCTGTGGGTAAGGGGGAGGCATAAATTATTAAGAAGTGTGAACCACCTCATACATGCAAGTCTGCGTCGTCAAGAACAGACCATGCACAACTTACGGCTTTACTTATTGCAGATGTAATTAAGACGGACGTTAAGGAGGACCCATCGATGAGTATTAAGGATGTTGCTAGACATGTCTCACCCCAAAATACAATAGGTTGTGGAGAGGGCGTGAACTTGCGATCTGCTGAATGTTCGGTAGTTGGTAGTTTGTGAACTATTTAATTTAGAGTTTGTGAAATTATTTTATATGCTTGAGTTTTGTTATTTTCCTAACTTAATTACATATGCACAATTGACAACATAAAATATAATAAACACTAAATTTATGAAATAAAGACTACATGGAATAAAGTCTATAACATACATTATTAATAAGTAGTACTACTTCTTACAACGAGCCTTGAAAGTACATGGAACAAAGTCATCATCGGATTTTGCCGGATCTGGATCAGTCACAGCAGACGAAGTGGTAGCCTTACCAGTATAGTACACGGAACAAACTCATCGTCCGATGCTGGAGGCTCTGAATCAACCTTCTTCTTTTTTCGAAGATAAGGCTCTGAATCAACTTTCTTCTTTTTTCGAAGATAACCGTAGGAGTTCTCCACGAAGTCATCGTCCGAAATTTCATAGCTAAGAAATTCCGACTGTATGAATGATCGACATGTCTGTGTATCAGGGCATAGTTGACACTTGTACTTTTTCCCCCATTTTTACCTCAATCACTAATTGACCCTCATCTCGCTAGGCTACGATAGGACGACCTACCTCGATTGTTACTGTCTATCCTTCTCGTCCAAAAATGAATTAAAAAAATGAATTAAAAAGACAAATTAAACTAATAAATTAAAAAAAAATTGTGAAGATCTACCTTTATTGTTATCTGAAATCGCCAAAAAATCGCATTTCTCTTCTTCCTCTTTCTCTTTCAGCTAAGTTAGAATGAATTATGAGTGGGCAGAAAACAGAAAAGTGATTTTTATATAGGTTTTATAGCAGACCGCCCCCGTATGAAACGGTTTGGTGTAAGCAGCGGACTGCCCCACTGAGGAACAGTTTGGTTTGAATAGTGGACCGCCCCACTGTGAGGCGATCAGGATATTTTTAGTAAAAATTTGAGAGTGAGAACAGATTTGTTATTTTCTTTTTTTTTTAGGGTATTAATAAAAATCACGGGGCTAGCTACTCGTTGCATACTGTTTCTGTTTTTGCCTCTGGTAGCTAGCTGTAGCTCTCTCTAGAGCTAGATTGATTCTAGAGTGATGTTTTTAAGAGAAGATTGTCCATGGTTATAAAATATGATTATATGCTAGTAAGTGTGATATTTTTCGGGCAAGGGAAAACAGAGGCAAGAGTTGTGGGAGTGAAGAGAACATTTGAATCGTTCACGAAAGGCTCTGCACCAACGGGCATATAAATAATGGCACTCCATGCAATATCGGTGGCGGAGGAGGGTAGAAATGTCTCCATTTGCAAGGATTTACTTTATATTTTTGTTATATTTTCTTGTTACTATTGCACTTCATTTTTTTTTCTTTTTGCACTTTGCATTTTGATCTAGAAAAGATATTAGGAGGATATTATTCAGAAACTCTTCTTTCTTTTATTTTATCACATTTTAGATACTCTCAAGCAAGTTGCTTTATTTCACAATTTCATCGACAACATACCAACAACATATACAATCAAATATATACAAAGAAGCAACAAAAAATCAACAAGTAAAGAATGAGGGTAGAACTCGCAGTACAGTCAGAATTCAGATCCAGTGCAATACCTGACCTAGTAGAATGAGATCAAAGTCGTCATTTTTAATCTGATACGAATCTCAAAACGGACCTCCTATATAAATAGGCACTGCATTACTTTTAGCCCGACTGCTTGTAAAAATGTACAAGTCTACATAACAGCATCAGCACAATAACCTTATACATCAGTCTCTTTGCTAAAACTAGCAATCAATGTGATTCTTGACATACCATGTACCTTTCATTTTTTTTGTATATGAGCTATTGCTAAGAAACCTCGAAATGCTTCGACTTCGGTACTCACATCTCATAGATTATTATATAAACAAACCGCCCCATACAGCAATTCTAATGATACAGGTTACCTTATTCTGAGATCAATTCCTCTATGGCACCAGTGGGTGCCGTTCGGCAACAAGGGATTAAGCATCTCTAAACCTTAATCCGTTTTCTTTAGCTTCCTTAACAGCTTAATCCTGCCGAACACCAACTCACGCTCACCTCCTTTAGCTTCCTTTTGCCCGGATCTTAATCCTCTACCAGACCTTAAGTCACATCTACCCCTTCCTTTAGCTTCCTTAGCTTTAATCCATGGATTAAGACAACCGAACATCGGTTCCTTAGCGCTCCTTAAGCTTTTAATCCTTCACTCTTAATCTCTTGTTGCCAAACAGCCCCACTGCTCTTGCTAGTAGTCTGTCCTTGGCAACTCACTAATTTTCTAAAATGAAAAAGAGGGAATTTGGAAACTACAAGCCAAGTGTGGTCAGAACCTATAATGTACTGAAAGCAGAGATGAATTATTAATTTAGACACATAGCCAATTCAGGCACCAGAAAATGAAACAACAAATTCAATAAAAACAAGAAGGAAACTAAAAAGAGCAACTCAGTCAATTAGAATTTCTTTATTAATTATTAAGGTTTAGCATAAGACCTTACGTGAAAGCTGAGATTATAAAAGCATTTATACTAACCCCTTTTGTGTAAACATCACCGTTTAATCTAAAGATTGCAAAGAGCCCATGTTACCATAGGGACCCGCCCCCTGGTAGTATGTTGAGTACCCATTACTAATCCCACCACTCGCCAAGTTATCAGAATATTCTCCCACACGGTTCCCCCCATACATAGAATAACCATTCACATCTCCAACATTGACACCTGGCATGACAGAAAAATTATTCGCACGCAAGGATGCATATTGGCTTCGCAACATCTCTATCTGGCTATCAGAATAGGCTGAGACGTTGAGTCGAGGAGTACCAAAAGACCCATAAACCCTAGGGAAACTTTCATAGTAAGCCTCTGGTGAGCGAGCCCAGCTAGGGCTGACATCAGCAGCCATGCTTGCTCTGTCAGGTAAAGAGTACTGGCGACTAAAGAAGCTATGGTTGTATCCATTGCTCTGATCCTCGTCAAGCAAGTCGTTGATTATGTCAAGGTGGGGGAATTCGTCAGACACCAGGCCGGACTGCTGGTTCGAGCTCAAACTGGACGGCTCCATGTCTGGTACAGCCTCTTCAGTGTTGCCGTTAAGTGACTCCTCATTCAACTCAGGTCTCTCCACACTGCTGCTGCTGACAGACAACTCCTGGCGAGAAGATACATGCTGTGCATCTCCATTTAGGGTTTCTATAGTGACAGTACCAAACCTCAATCCATGCTCAGGGGGTACTACCACAACTAGAGATTGAGATGGCTTGACAGGGGGGTTGGAGCCTGTTATTGCATTCCGGTAGGACTGAGGAGCATGGGTTGAAATAGGAGCTGATGGTGTAATTGAAAGAGCAGGTTGTGTGGCTGGTTTCTGTCGCGACGTCACTTTGGCAGTAACAGGACTGGTAGCATTACCAGTATTGCTGGCACTGGTATTACCACCTTTTTCTTTTGTTACTTGTTTCTGTTTCTGTTTATGATTATCAGTTTTCGAGCTGGAAGAAGAATCAACAGCTCCATTGGCTTGAGATCTGTTAGTTAGTACTGGATTAGTTGTTACATGATCTTTCGAGGTAGATTTTATGGGTTCAGAAGGTTTGACAGTAGGGCTGCTTATGTTTTCAAGAATTTGTTTGGAGTCCTCTTGGGAGGGTAAATTTGGGGAAGGATGAGAGGAGGGTTTATTCGGGTTCTTCATGGGGCTTGAAGAAGAGGAGGCAGAGGCTGAGGTTGAATCATTACCAGTTTCGGTTTTAGAAAACACTTCACCAAGCTCCTTTGCATTGAACTTCTTTAGCAGAGAATCCTCGACCTAACATAAAGAACCAATTAAAAAAGTTAGGACATAAACCTCATAAATAAATAATTTAATCAATGAAGCAATTCATTGACAAATTTAATAGAATTGTCATGAGAACATAATTCTGCACCCTACCAGTCAACAAACAGAAATATACCCTATTTTTAATCAGTTTTTATTTATTTTTATTCTGCCAGAATAGTGCTTGTTAGGAATTAGGTCTATAAATTAAAGGTTCTTGCCGACCTATTATCCTAATGTCTAACACATAATATAAAAGAAAACACACTAAAGAGTACTTTGGTCCGTGCATGCTCAATGGGTCCAGATGACCTGATATAACAGAAAAAACACTCAAGGATATACCCCTATGTATCACTACAAACAACAAATCAGCTTTCAAAAGAAGCTGATATGGAAACAACAATCTGAATGAGCCTGAGACTCAAAAATAATATACAGGCCATGCACCCCTTGGCCCACCTTGCTTTCTATGAGTCCAGATGACAAATTGTACTGTAATGCACAGCCCGTTTAATTTAACAAAAGAAACCACCATTTACCTCAACCAGCCTTTGTTGTAAAAGCTTGATCCTATCCTTGAGTGAAACAACAAGATTCTCGGATTCTGACCTGGGCCCCCTATAGCTTCCAGAGTAGTAACGCCCAGAGTGTGTCGGCACGTCAGGGGGCGGGCTACTTGGACCAGCACTGGCGGCACTACTCATACTGTTAAACTGATTAATTCCCTCCTTATTCCTCCTACTCCCACTTTTAGACAACCTCCTCCTACTGTTACTACCCCCCTCAGGAGTGAACTCTTGGATTTTGATGTCTACAGAAGGAGGCGTTGCTTCCTCTGGCTTATTGGTTTCGTTTGAGTCGGGTTGGGGTGCCTCGGCTTTCGGGTCCTCATTGTCCGATAAGTCAGATGTGTCCTCTGGTTTGTTGTTAATAGAGTCAGATTCATTGGAATTGTCAACCAACTTTCCATCAAGTGTGAAGTCTTTCGCCTTTCCCTTATTCTCTTTCCTGCCATTGCGCTTCTGCTTTGTCTGAAAAAGATTAAATTGGCATGATAAGAGCTGTAATAATAGTAATATATAGAAAATAAGGTATATTTGTTTGAGCCGAGAACTTTTGCAAGATTGTTGATTGGTTAGTGGAGAGGACATTTATTTATCCTTAACAAAATTAAACAAAAAATAATTATGAAAGAATTCAGGTTCGTGAATAGTCAATGCAACAGATTTGACGTTGCATCTTCAAAACTAATGAATGTAGAATGACATAAATTAGATTGTCAATATTCTATAACAAGCGCATTTATCTTTGGGCTAACATCGTACAGAACAATCAAATTGTTACATTATGAGGTAATATTAAGAATTTTGTATTGCACGGTCCTAAAATTTATACAAAATTTTTATGTATAATATTCGAAAACTTAGCATCATAAATTTGTCCTTTCAAATTGGTGATATTAGGAAATTAAACAACAATGCCACAAAAATAAATAAACAGATAAAAACGGACTCCAGAAAAAGAAAGGACTAGTGGCATCAGGCATTACCAGTACAGTACCAGTATGTTTATTTGAATTAAGATCTATAGTAGTTATAAGCCTTTCTATGAGGATCCATTATATAGTAGAGGTACAGACCTGCTTTCTCTTTGAAGAACGCTTCTCCTTGTTGGGGCCGCCATGTTTGTTCCTCAGATCAGAGGAACTTCCAAACAATTCCTCTTCCCGAATAAGCTCCTCTTGCCTCTTCAATGCCACAGCCTCCTGGTATGCTATCTCTATCCTACTGTTGTTAATATAAATTTAGTGTCAGCAAACCCTCACAAAAAAAAAAATGTTTATTTAAATAAATGCGACAACATGGCAAGGAAAAAAAATGAATTACCAGTCATGCAATAATAGGTATTGGATCCATTACAGCACTTCTTGCCATGTGAAATATAATTAAGTCAAGTCAAGATAGCATACCTAAAAATATGACCTAGTACAAAAATCTCCATCATCCTCCTGCCCAATTCTGTTAAACGCCTTTCATCAGACTCAATCGAATCTTTATGTGCATCTTCACCACAAGCACCATCCTAGTAAATTTTGGCTGATAAGTATCGCATTTTTATGATCAAGTACTTTTGAATAATGTAAATACATGAGACAAAATCTAAGGTACGATCAATACTTGGAAAGGAAATACAAAAAAAAATCGAATCAGAACCCAAATTATCAAATGATTCACAGTTCATTCCCCAGTTCTCAATTACATACCTATTAAGTACACTAATGACAGGCAATGAGATCAAAAGTATTTTCAACATACCTTCTTGCCAGCTTGTGCATTTTTCTCTTCTTTCTGACGAAGAGCAGGCTCTGATGAGGCCCTCTCAATCAGATTTATAATATCATCAGACAACACAAACATATCCTCGTCAATCCGAACTAACGGTTCGGGCATGTCATCCAGACCAGGCAACCTCAATGCTAACCTCACATCATCTCCCCTGCTCTGCCATTCGAGCACCTTGAGACCAGTGTAGAGAGCATCCATCACTAGAGTAGAGGTCACCTCCTTCTCTATGAAGAAGTGCTTGACTAAAAGTTTTAGTATAGAGTCAGTTCGATCTCTTGTGATGCGCCGCCTTGAGACTCGGTCTATTCCCGACCAAAAGGCACGAAAGCTGCAATCGACACATGTAGCAAATGTCAATAACCCTTTCCATGTAAATGTGCACACAGCAGCAAACAAGACATCTCCAGTACTCATATGGGTATGGAAATTTCTTCTGAAATAAAAAATGGTTGTGCTTTAGAAAAACAAAGGAAAATGAAGGACACACCTAGACCACTTATTTTTATCAAGGACTAAATTGCTGAGCTTGTTTTTCCTTTCTTCAACAAAGTGGCGGCAGACTTGCTCGACATTTGATAAATAAACCCGTACTAGCTCCCTTCGGTATTGCAAATCAAGACACCGAAATGGGCTATTCGTTCTCTCTCTGCAATGAAAATCCATTAATGAAATACACTTAATATAAGAACATATTTACATATTGCTCTTTTTCTTAGCTAATTAAATCCCGATTTCACCACCATTTTCAATCTATTCACACAACTTAAAGGTTATATACAGTTTAGGAGTTGGATTAGTTCAATGTGCACTGCAAAACAACTATAATCCTGTAAACTAAAATAAAGTCACATGCCATTCCTAAAGTAGCAAATATCCAACATAACCTCCTTGCCCAATCATTCTCCAACGCTACTAACTTTTCTCAACATTTGTAGACATAAGAACGGACATAGGGGGGTATTTTCTGAAAAATAAATTCTAAACTAGGTACAAAGGTGCATAGAAAAAACTTTCATGTTTGTCGGGCTATGTACTGATAGCATTTTTTTAGTTTTCCAGGGTATACATGATATTTGTAGGTTTGCAAAGTCTGGAGATCATAATGAAATGATGTAAAAGTTAAGTTCTTTACCTGATAACTTGTACTTGAGCTTTTATTATGAGATTCTCATCATCATCAATAAAACCATCCTTAACTTTCGACAATTCCATGAACTTCTTCCAACCCCAATCATGTTCTTTCTTCCAGAAACGGTGCAAAGTGTCTATACCAAGAAAACAATTTCTAAGCATATAGGTCGAGCATAAACAATAAAAAGAAAATTAAAAAAGAGGCCAGAACTGACCTGAGTATTTAGATTTCTTCGGATCCTTGTTAACGACTGCAATTGAAAACTGCGCAAGATGGCTCCATCCTGAAAATGTTGATAACACGGCAAAGGTCATACTACTAGTTAGAAAATTAAAAATTTTAAAATGAAGTTGCATACACATTATAACCTACCAGGTAGAAGCTTGTCATGATTCGCTACACAAAGAAAGAGCGACAAGTGATTGCACACATCACAGCCCTGTGGGTATATTAAAATGTACCTAAAAACCAATTAACAAACTTTTTAAATTCCAAGAAAGCACCATTCTACAAAATTATTTTAGCACCTCAAAATTTAGGCAATCTATCAGTTCAGCACCTGAAAACCACATACAATTATTAAGTAGCAACCAGCACTGTACCAAATCCTATTGTGGGTGTTCGGCAACCCATTCTTAGACTCCTTAGACTTCCTTTAGACTCCTTAGAAGCTTAATCCGTCCGAACAACCTCTCCTTAGTGAGGATTAACTTTTGCTCCTTTTGCCCAATTTTCAAAGCTCAAGCCCCTCTTGCCCCAATTCTTAAGGCACCATTTTTCTTGGATTAAGCCTCCTTAACACCTTTTTGCTTACTTAGCACCTTTTTCTTAATCCGATCCTACCGAACAAGTGCTCCTTAACTCCACTTAAAATTTAATCCCTCATGTGGTGCCAAACACCCCCATTAAGCCCCAGAAGGTCAAAATGATAACAAAACTGAAAAAAAAAAAAAGTGTGAAACGTATATAGAAGCCTTGTACCATTTAAAACCACCAACATCAAACACATCACCACGTAGTTCCCTCTTTTTTATTGTCTGAAATTTTTCAATTTTCCAAGTATGCCTCCCGTACAGTTCAGATGGCTTCGGTCCTGACAGATACAAACAAAAATTAAAGATAACAGTAACATTTCTAAGGAACTCTATTATTTAGGGGGAAAAAAAGCTTCAAACATGGCTTATACTCAGCTGGTTGAATAAACAAATTTATTGAAAAGTTACATGCAAATTAATTTGCAAAAGTGGTCAAACATGCAAATTAATTTGCAAAGGCGATTATTTCTTCTTTTCTCATACTTGATCTTGCTCTTCATTGATCCGTTGATTTTTGTTATTATTTTTTTTTCAGTTCCACATGTTAATTTGCAAAAGTGGTCAAACAAAGATGAATAAAAAATAGGTTTAAAATCAGCACAAATAACACACCATTATCATCATCATCAGAATCATAGTAAGGTGGTGAGGTGGAAGGGGTCCCATTCTCAACCTGTTCAATGGACCGCCACTCAGAATTTGCATCCAAGGATCCGCACCGGCTTGTGGCCTCAAAATCATCACTTGCACTCGCAGACATTGCTCGACTGACACTCTAATTTTAATTTCTTCAATGAAAAAGAATAGGAAGTTCAGACATCAACATAGGTGTTATATAATTGCTAGAAGCATTTAGAAAACAACAAAAATATGGTTTTTCTCCTCTATAAGAGCAACTTTGTCAGCTTGGGAGGAACAAGGAAACGTAGTTCAAGTGCCTTCAATGCAAAAGATGTTTTTGTACCAATTTCGAGTTGACATATTTATGCATGAAGCACAAATTATAATTTATGGTTGAACATCTATTCTCCAATTGGCACTTGTGAAGGTACTCATCAACTAAGGAGAATTTATTAGAGCACTATCACTTCATCATACACAAAGGACAAATATGCCAATTTACTCAAAACTAATAAGACAGACATCTAAACACCATCCCGTAATACCACGAAGCTTTGACACACTAAAAAGTAGCTGTACTTCTTCGATTAACCCCTACCCCCCCACCCCTCCCGTGATATGGAAAATTTCTCTCATCTGAATTTTGCGTCTTGAAAATTCTCATAAAGAATCTAAAATTGCGGCGACCATAATAAAGCTCTAGATTATTACACTCCTATATTAAGTTAAGACTGGAAAAACTGCAAATTGTAATTTATCCTAAAATGGAATCTGAAGAGAACTATTCTAACTACTAGTAATTTTGGGAAACCATGTATTTATAGATAACAAGAAGATATGGATACCATAATACGACCTCCACAAGAATAAGGTATCCAGAGAATCTAATTTTCGGAAACACAGCTCTCAGCAGATACTAAAACCCTAAAGCAACATAGAGAGAACGAAATACAAACTAAAACTAGGAACTAAGAACTTATGATCAAATTCCACAAATCTCCCCTATTAGAGCTGCTAATAACTAATATAAAACCAGATAATCACACACAACAGAAGCTGCTTGCCAGGGCAAAAAAACAAAGATACCCTCACCAGGATTTCTGTACAAATAACAATTTTCCAAGATCATGTACACACAACCGCACGACCTGGAAGCATCGCAGAAATAACACGGACGAGTACACCGAACTAGAAAGAAATAAAGAATAAACTTATTCTCTACAGACAGAGGGAGTGTAGAAGGGGCGAGAGGGGGAAGAAAGAGAGATACTGTACCTTCGATCAAACTTCGACAGGGGGAAAGACTGTGCTTTCTTCGATCAGGTTTTAAGAGGGCGAGAGAGAGGAGCCGACAAGAGGAAGAGTCTGTAGGGATCGGGTCTAAAGAGAGGAGAGAGAAAGAGAGACGATGTAGGTATGGCCGCTATGAAAAGGAGATTGCAAGGGAATTATCGAAACCAGGGTTTTGTTTTCCAATTCAATCCCTAAAGTAACAGAATATTAACTTTTAGATCTGGACCGACCGATCAGAATCCGCACGAATATTAAATGGAACCCGTGCATTCCACCTTGAGTCAGATTGGCCCGAATTCTGATCGGACGGCTTCTATTTAAAATTAATTATTCTGTTACCTCAGAGGTTTTAGACTCTTTATTTCCTGTATTGTATAGTCTTGCCATGGCTTTGCTGGGACCCGAACCCGAATTTCTGCTTTTTTTTTGTTTCGTTTTTTTCGTACCTTTTTTTTGTAGCAGGTGAAGAAAAGATATTTGTTCCTTCGAATATAACTCGTTTTACGGAATTTCTCGCCTAAATGTCACAGAGAATATTTTCACCCATTCACCCGTGCACCGAGGGACGCTAGTTGCCAAAAAAAATTGTCAATTGATCTCCATTAGTTGAGGACTGACGTTACTATTAAAGTAATTGATGTTTTCTTAACTGTCTGATCCTAATCTGACGGTGCAGATGAGCTCCGCAAGGATTCTCATATTTGGCAACTGTAGAGGTTTTCTTAACTAAGGAGGCGTCGGAAAAGGATGTTATAACAGATTTGGCGAATTAGATCCGGTCCGTTGCAGACTCACAACTTCCCCAAAATGAAACCTGGCTGCCTGAAAATGGATGCTCTTGATCAACGAATTGATGACGTTCAGGAAATAGACGGTGTCGTTGGAATGTTCTCCTCTCGATTGTACAGAGATTTAATTCATGTGGTGGATCTGGCCGTTCATTTAGACTTTTAATTAAACTTGATAGTATACTAGTTGCCACTACTTGTACATTGTCTGTTTTTTTATAACAAAATCATCTAGTTAAAACTATTTAACGATTACTGAAGAGAGGTTTAAAAGGGTAAATATTTTAACAGTCATGTTTTGACTTCACGCAGGACACGAATTATATATTTCTCGTTTTCTATTTGGTATTTATTATTTGTGCGTTGTTATGAACCATATAATATGTAATATCTTTATGTTTCGTTGCCGAAAACATTAGAAAGTAGCAGCACGGTGTTATTTTTTTTTCTTATCTAACAAGGGTTAAGTTTATTTTTTTTTCATGTACGATTAATTGAAGGCACAACATTATCAATGTACATAGAAGGTAGACACAATTCTAGATCAATATTATATTATACGGTCCTAATAAGTGGGGAATATTTTTATAACATGCATTCATTTAAATCAGTGTACGTAAATATGTAGATTAGCATAGTTAATATCATTTAAATCAGTGTAAAGCTTCATGCAAATTATGCTAAATGTTGCTTTCGATTCTTCATAATTATGCTTGTATTTATGCAAAAGGATTTTCTCAGAGTTTCTCAAAACTTGACTGTACAAAGCATATTATACATATTTTCCTGTTGAAACAATTTGTTTCATATCTTTGAGGTTATATTAAGCAACTTGTTTCATTTCAGCAATCTTAATTAACTTATTTTGTTTTGTTTCATTTCAGCAATCGCTGGTGCGGTGCCTTGTGGTGTCTTCTTTTTTGGTGCTTGTTGATTTCGTGAGAGCCGAGAAGCGAGGCGTGAAGGCCTTGGTACCGCATCTTTCTTGCCCCTCTTTGCAATTTGCTCATCTCTCGGGTAATTAAAAAGCACTCCCGTTTTATTGTTGCTTGTTGTATGTTGATGGTGCCTTGTTGATTTTGCTTGGTATCGTGATATCTAGTGCGGGTTGTTGATTTTCCCGGCTTAACTAGTTGGTTGTGAGTTGGTAAGCACTGTCTGGATTGTGCTTGTTTGTTTGTGATGACTTGGTTATTACAATATTTTCTGTGCTGGCTTTGCTGGTTTGGTTCTCTATTTTTGTGCTGACCTTGTTTTTAAGGGTACTTGAAAACAAAGGGTAGACATTGTAATTGAATAGCATTTAATTGCTGGTTTGGTTCACTAATTTATTTAATTGCTGCAAATTGAATAGTGTATTGAATTGTATCCCTTGAACTGCTAAGTGCCGAGTATTTATGATGGATCAGCTACTGTGAAATTTTTTTGAGTTGAGTTACTGTGAAAAATTGAATAGGCATCAGCTACTGTCACAGTAGTTTCATGTAAAGTAACTTTTGTTTATTTTTTCTTCGTATGTAGTGAGGTATTAAAATTGTCACAGTAGCTGTTTTTTGGCTCTTTTTCTGTTTCCTATTTTCATTTTTACATTTTTTTTTACAATATTATCTTTCAAGGAATCATTGCAGTTCATGTCACGTCGAGTGGTGGAGGTGATAGTGAGCCGGCCTCGGCCAAGAAACATTGCAGTTCCTATTTTCAAGAATCTGTGTGATCGGTTTTTGAAGAAAGTTGGCAACGAAGTATGAGTGGAAAAAAGTAAACAATTTAGGATATGTTATTTTGTAATAATTTAGGATTATTGTAATTTGGTGAACTTGAACTTGAACTTGTTTAATTTAGAATTAATTTAAGATGTGTTTTTGTGTTGATCTTTATTTTGATTGTTACATTTCATATTCTGATGCTTTCATGCCAGCAAAAATGGTAGCTGGCCAAATATAAATTTTTTTTTTAAATAATAAAACAATTCAGAAACGGTTATTTATAAACGACAGTCCTTGATAGTCCGAATCAAGAACGACTATTTATAAACGACCGTCCTTGATTGTACGAATCAGGAACAGCTATTTATAACGACCATCCTTGATTGTCCGAATCAGGAATTGCTATTTATAAACGACTGTCCTTGATTGTCCGAATCAGGAACGGCTATATGTAAACGACCGTCCTTAATTGTCTAATCAGGATCGGCTACATGACTGTTCTTGATTAGTAGTGCTATCAATAACGCCTGAATCAGTATCACCCAGATGTCCGTTCCTGATGTGATTTTTACCGTCCCCAATTGTTCATTTTCTACTAGTGGTCGTTATATTTGTCGTTATGTTTGTTGATTTGGAATTTGTGCTTGTACAGAAAAAAAAGCATGAAATTTCCAATTTAGTTTCTTTATTTAAATTATTTGGTGATTATAATTTATACTGAGGACACCACAATAAATTTAATCATGCAAAATGACATTACTTTACAATTTCTGTACGTACTATATCTCCTTCCACAACTCAATTTATTGAATTTGTAAGATATATAAACTAATTTTCAAATCGAAAGTGTTATATATATACTTTGTCAGTTCCATATATACTTCTCTTATTTAGTTTTAGATAGACATCTTGGTAGTCAAGCAAGCTAGCTAGCTAGCTTGGCTTCCAAACTTGTTTTGCTCTTGATCGTCTCATCTGTGGTGCATGAAAAATATATTAGAGCGAGTGTTATTAACTGATGAATCTCCTTTGTTGAGGCACGCGTGTTGGGAATTTAACCACGTAGATCACATGTTTCAACTAATGGTGACTTAATTCAACATTAGTTACAAAGTCGGAATCTTATATTATCTAACATATATCGATCATATATTTAGACTAAATTAAATCCAAACCATCCGCCGCCATTAAGGACTTCTTCTGCGAAAATATAATGCAAGGTCAATCAATTAAGGACTTCAAATCTAGTTTTATTTATATAAATATATATTCTTTTCTTTCTTTTCTTCACAGGAGAAGATGCAGATGCAGACAGATCTTTGGA
>JAJGRW010001389.1:163076-233610 GCA_025461045.1 Carex parvula | reverse complement strand
ATATGAAATGTGCTTGGAGACCAAATTTTACATTTTTTGGAATTTTTTTACTATTTATTAAGCCACTTTGAAAGTTTCTGATCTGGTGGTCCAGAAAATTTTACTGTTTTTTACTGTTCACCGTTGGATCAGTGATTTTCAAAGTGGCTTAATAAATAGTAAAAAAATTCCAAAAAATGTAAAATTTGGTCTCCAAGCACATTTCAATATTTAGAACATGTTGAACGGTTCGGATCGGTTGTTTGGATTTCCAAAATCCAAAAAGTGACCCGAAGTAAAGGGATGGGTTTACTTTGCAAAGCACCGTAGCCTTACTCTATATATATATATATATATATATATATATATAATAGGTTGAACAAAATCCATTGTCTTATAATATTTTATATACATATTCTCTTATACCATATGGTACTATATTGATGAAAGAAAGAATAAAAAACTCAATCTGCATAATCTTGATTAGGCGTTGTGCAATATCTGGACCGTGGAGATAATTAAGTACAGAACATATAGATATAAAAGGATTAAGGAACTCCTTAGATTTCATAACGTCTCAATGTAATTTATTAATGACAAAGTTTAATAAAAACCAAAGAATTGGACAACACCATAACGCATTAGAACAGTTGACTTCATCAACGACATTGCAAGAAATGTTATTAATCAATATAAGTATTCTATGAAAAAGTTCTCAAAACTTATTTAAAAAATACATAGTAGAATTAGGGTGTTCTTAAGCTTATTTAAGTCCTTTAGTGTGTTTAGCTAAATAAATTATCAAATTGACTTAGAAAAATACATAGGACAAATGACAAAGTTGAGTGATTAGAAAGGGACAAATCAAATATGAGTGATCAATTCGTGACAAATGACAAAGTTTAGAGACCTCTAGCAAAATTTGCCATATTAAAAAATGAAGTACAAAATCATTGTTTTTTAATGGTCTAAAAAAAAATTAATTTTGTACCTATTTAAAAAAATAACAATTTTTTCCAAAATATTAAATTTGGTCTCCAAACACATTTTAATACGGAGATAATGTTGAGCAGTTCGGATAAACTGTTTGGACTTTAAAAAATGGAAATAAAGAATGTGAGACGTGATGAGACATGAAAGACATGAGGTATTTTAACCTTCATTCCATTTTAATTTGGTCTCCAACTCCAAGTACATTTTAATATGAAAATCATGTTGAGCAGTTCGGATAAACTGTTTGGACTTTGAAAAACAGAGATAAAGAATGTGAGACATGATGAGGCATGAAAGACATGAGATATTTTAACCTTCCTTCCATTTTAATTTAGTCTTCAAACACATTTTAATATAGTGATCATGCTGACCAGTTCAGATAAATTGTTTGAATTTTGAAAAATGGAGATAAATAATGTGAGACATAATGAGATATGAAAGACATGAGAGTATTTTAACCTTTCTCTCATTTTAGTTATAAAAAATTAATTTCAACCTCCTAATCATTTCAACTTCTGATTCAGATTAGAAAAATCATTTGATCCAGTGGCAAAGAGAAACACCCTATGTATGAAAGATCGTAGATTCGAAATCCGAATAATTTTTTTTTTATGGACAATTAAAATGAAAGTTGATAGACTAGATCTCCTTTTATCTCAAACTTCTGATTCTGATTAGAACCTAGGTATGGATGTCTTCATTTGGCCCAAATAAGGGAAATATATGCATTTTGGATCCTATATTCCCAATGAAAGAGAGCTTTAAGTTTGTAATTCCACTTGACTACAAAATATGAGCATCTTAATACAAAATAAATGCACCCACTAATTTGAAAAGTTTGATTTATAGTTCTCCTCTGTCATATAGTAAGCTACTTCAATTTTTTAAATTAAGAAAAGTTTGGAACAAACTTTAAGCTTTCACTAGTGCTCTCAATAATAAGTGAGACAAATTCACATAGTGATGCTACTCGCATAGTGATGTTGAGCAGAAGACTTGATTGCCAAAAGCAAAATAAATACATAGTGATGCTACTCGCATAGAAGTTATTATCCTATTTAAATTTACTATACAGAAGACTGTTTTTTTTATTGATTTAAAGAAATGTTGAAATAGCTTTTTTTTTTTTTTTGAAAGGTTAGTAGTTGGTAGTTGCTACCAACTAACTGTTAAATGTTGAAATAGCTAAAGGATGAAAAGAAAGGAAAGAGAAAATTATATTTTATTCAATGCTATTTTATTATTTGTTGTCACACTCTTCCTTCTACCGTTAGGATTTTGAAAACTAAAAAATTGAGCCATAGCACGGAGAGGCTCTATGCTACGCGTAGCATATTAGCCAGATTCTATATATATATATATATATAGTACTAATAGATTTATCAATTGAATTGATATTAGAACGAGACGGAGAGATCTGAATTCTTGACTCCATCTCTATGTGGTTTTTATATTGAGCAAAGGAAATAATAACACCTAGTCACCTAGCAATAAAAAAAATTGTCGGCATTTGTCTTGAACCACAATCTTACCAGCAATTAATGTCTCTCGTTCGGTTGTTGTTGTTAAGTTGAAGCCAGGATGAAAATATTGACGTTATTTAACTTTACGTAGCCCACGATTAATAGTGAAAATGAAATAAATATATGACCAGTGCGCTATGTAAAGTCAAAATAGCTCGGTCAGATTTAATTTTATCCTAAGTGAAATCTGATAATGATCGTAATATTGCTTCGTTTAAGGGGAAAAAAAAGACAGACCGGCCCCCAAGTCCCCAACCCCAAGTGATGATTGCTTAGAGGCTGAGATTGAGAGCTAGCTATATATCATATTCATAGGTCATAGCCAAGGAATAAGGACCGCACTTGACGGTCTCAATCAATCTAGGCATGTTAACAAAATACAAACAATCCTCATCAAAGCTGCGCTGTTATTTGTTCTCCATTATTTGCTCTTCTATGCTATGCCATGAGATATATATTATCAAATTAAGCGCAACATATATTGTTGTTCAACCACAGAAGATTTTTTTTCACGGTTTAGGAAAAATCCTTTTCCCCTAAAAGGAGGAATTAAAGACCAGTAGTCCTTTGCGTTAAAGGGGCACATAAATATTAGAGCGAAGTAATTTCTATCGGCATCAGATCATTGGTTCGATGGACTTCAAAACTGTCTAATCTACTTTAAAATCAGTTGCGTTCTACTTTAACATCTGTATATTATGCTTTAATATTTGTGTGCGTCCGTTTTAATTTTAGTGCGCATGAATTTTAAAGCAGATCAGACGATTTTGGAGCTCATTTAACCCAAAAATAGATCAGATGTCCATCAAACCAACTCCGCTCTACATAAATATTACTTTGCTTGTGAAGGTTTAGCATCCAAAATAAAGTTGCTTATATTGCAGATTTGCAGAGCCCAAATTATAAGAGAGAGAGTGAGATGTGAGAGAAAGGAAAAAGAAAAGCAATTTACAGTTTTCTTAAAATACACAGCCCAAATTACAATAGAGCCCACAAATATAAACAGCCAGCTTATTGACCACAGCCCCAAATGGAAGGAAGAAAAGACCGCACGACATAAAAAACAAGCCCTTTCTATCATATACAAATATACAATTCCCTCCCAGACAGATAATAATTATATAATTTTTCTTACACAGAAAAACCGTTAAAATTGTGCCAGAATGCCATCTTAGACAACCTGCTCATATGAGCTAGATGCAATAAAAACATCGCCGTATATCAGCCCGGCAAGCCCGCCACCAATCAGAGGTCCAACCCAATAAACCCAATTGCCTGAGAAGTCACCAGCAGCAACGGCGGGCCCGAAAGACCGAGCTGGGTTCATGGATCCACCGCTGAACGGACCGGCAGCGAGAATGTTGGCACCAACAATGAAGCCAATTGCAATTGGTGCAATGGTACCAAGTGAACCCTTCTTCGGATCTGCTGCGGTTGCATAGACTGTGTAGACGAGTGCGAATGTGATTACTATCTCGAACACAACTCCTTCGATTTCGGTCATGCCCGCTGCCACTCCATGAGTTGGCACATCCTGTTTGTTTCAATTGGTTCAAATCAGTCAACTTTGTCTGAGCTCTCTTGCGTGTTATTTAACATTTCCTCAAAGAAAACATCTAATTACAATGATTTAGAAACAACTACTTTTGCAATTTACCTTTCCACCAGTAACAAATTTGAGGAGAAGGCATGCGACAGTGGAGCCGAGCAACTGTGCAACCCAGTAGAAGATGCCAGTTAGAATAGTAATATTACCGCCAATAGCAAGGCCGAAAGTGACAGCAGGATTTAGATGGCCGCCAGAAATATTTGCGGCTATTGATACACCGACAAAAAGGGCGAAAGCATGAGCAACAGCCACTGCCACCAAGCCAGCTGGGTCCAGGGCTGCATCTGAAGTTAGCTTGCCTGACATCCATATCACAAATAATTGTTAGCAGAGTTGTTGCTAGACTGGTTTCATCTTGACTTGACATGATCATACATGTGCACTGGCTAATTAAATAATACAGGAACATGAGTGGATTAATTTGCCATAAAATGAGGTGAATTTGAAAAGACATTATTATCATGCTTGTAATTTCATTAGGTATATTTCTCACCATAAGCAATAGCAGAGCCAACTCCTGCAAAAACAAAGAGTAGTGTTGCAATGAATTCGGCCAGGTATGCCTTGATTGACGTGGCACTTAATGAGTCGCCGCAACTTCCAAAAGCAATTTTCACCATTTTCCTTTTGCCAACTATATCTTTGCTCAATTAATTAAGGGGTCTTTTAGGGTTAAAAGAAGAGATATTACTTGGTGTGTGAGCTCTAATGAAGTCACCCTTTATATACATCTTAATTCTGGCATGGGTGGGTCCAGTGAGAATGAGATTGTAATTGAAAAAGTGCTACAATATGTTGGACGGCTAAGGATGACGCCAATGAGGTACATTAATAAAGGAGGATTATGGCAATTTTGACGACTTCTATTGTAACAATCTTCATATGGAAAAGTATGGATATAAGGGGATATATAAGATATACCCAAAGGTCGAGAGTTCAATTTTCAAAAAAAGGAGATAAGATATCTCAGATATACCCCTTTACAAACATAATATTACTAACGCCTTATTTGAATAGATGGCAGTTGAAGGGACAAAATAGAGCGAAAGAAAACTTCATAAACTGATCTTGTTTGGTTAAATATTTACTACAAGGTTTGGATTAGTTAATACAGATTATTTATTATCTTTCTGAAACCTTTTTTCTTTCTATCCAAACTGGGGTATAGAAGAAAGATGCAAGATAAATTAAACAAGAGTACAGAATAATATAATAACCTCTCTTCTTATTTACATTCCATTATTTCTCCTCTCTAACCTCTTTTCTTCTTCACCTTATGGTAGGAAATAAATCTGCTGTTATTCCAAAGGAATAACAGGAACGAACCTGTTATTCTGATCCCAATCGTTGGTCTTCGTTGAGATTCATGCATGAGAAACTTTCTTCCTTGAAATCGCGCAATGACAAATTTGAATAGTTGGAATTGGAATAATAGGTTCCTTTTAGCAGATTTATTTCCCCTTATGGTAACCTCTGAAAACATTCGAATAGAAAATTAAATCATGCTAATCACGATATTAGCTTTAATATTTTAAAATTAATTTAATAAAAAAAATCAAATTAAATAGAATGAACAATGATTAACGATAAATAACACTTGGAAAGCAAATGGCCATACAGATCTCTCCGGTTTTTTATTTTCCAAGTCCTGTAAATTAAAACTTAGGTCATGATTAGCATATTTAATTATTCTAATAAGATATTTGGTTGTTTTTTCTATTAATATAGGCAATTTGGATTTTTTTTTTTTATAAAATTGGGATACGACATACGAGATTATATTCCCTGTTCTTAAAACATGTCCCATAAGAAGTCTTTGATCTAGTGGCAAAAGTACGTGTCTCTTATGTGAGTTATGTAGAGGTCATGTTCCAAAACTCTGATGAGAAAAATTCTTTATTACAAAGGTTGAAATAAAGAGACCTCCATTACTCATTTCAGAAAAAACATGTCCCATATTTAGCAGTCTTATACATGTTATTTAGAAACTTTTCAGGACTCATGAGAATATTTCATTTAGTTTCGTCTAAGTGATATCTAATTAATTATGAACAATGACTGACGACCGACCAAGAACCACCAACCTTGTTTTATTGGAAGTTATGAATATAAAGACGTGTATATTCATTTTAAGTATTAGTTTTATTGTATAAGACAAAGATAGAATTAGTTAATATAATGTAATGAAGCGTGTAAGCGTCTGATTATTAAAAGCAGAGATGATTAATAGGTGAGGTGGCATACTCATCTTATGCTAAACAGTTGTGATTAAGGCCATAAAGTTGAAACGAAGATATAAATCAAAAGTAAAAACAAACTTGGAAGTTTAACACTGCATGGCTGGGGCAGGTTAATTAGTAACTTCTGATCATATCAGATGGTCTCAACGGCATCTTTAAATGAGCATTTATTTGAGCTGATTTCAGATTAGCAATGATTTTCTATACAAGTTACAATTGACCAAGCTATTTACAGAGGCTTTGATGCAAAGGGCTTGCGTTAGTTTAGTAATGTAATCATCTATTCATAAATAGACAATAGTACCTACTTGCTTCAATAATGCAACGAACTTCTCTGCAACTGCAAGCACTCTTGAAAGTCAAGATTAAATTTATTAATAAAGTACTGCTGCTAGAAACTTCGATCTAATTATGTCACTCTTTGAATTTTAAAATGTTGAATATAAAAAAAAAAAAAAAGCAAAAGGGGATTCGACATATACTTGCCAAGAGAAAACACATTTTGACAAAAAAACAACAGCAGCAGCACATTCAAGTATGATTCCAATATATGTTACTTTAACTATCTCTAGAAGAGAAATTATATCTTTGGAGAAACAATACATACATGATTTATCTCCAATTCAGAACAGATATTGCTTCAGTTTATCTTCGTTTCTACAATTGTTCACCAGAAGCAAACCAATAAAAAGCAAGAGAAAAGGGGGGCATTTTGGAAAATAGACTTAATTATGACGAACCTACACTGTATGCAATACAAATCTAAATCTTGTAAATTAATCAAGATAAACTTTGACATCAATCCCATTATCAATCATGGACTGAACAATCGCCCGAATCTTCCCCTCGAACTTGTCCCTCTCCCTTGGTGTGTATGTGCACGCGTACACATCAGCTTCCTTCGCTCTCTCAGCAAGAAACCGGCCAACGGCCAAACATGCAGGTATGTCACTTCTTGATTTTAAGGCTGCCTTGATGTCCTTGGAATTTGTGCCAGCCACCGCCACCTGTAGATGTATCAAAGTATCAAAGGAAGTATTATTTCTATGTATAAAAGAGATCCCCCCCCCCCCCACTTCGTCAAACCTGATAAAAATAACTGTAATTGAAAACCCCAACATGCACATAACAATGCAAATTGGCAAGCAACTTCAATCCGAATGGATTTTTAGTTCAAAACAAACAAACATCTATAGGGAATTTGTAATAACCAAGAAACATGTTTTTTTAAAGTAAAAATAATAATAAACATAAAACAATACTAAAATACAAAAAGAAACCTAAATTAGAGAGATCACCTGCTTGGATGTGACTCGGTGTGTCACGGAGGCTGAGACAAACCGCTTGGAGATGAGGACATCTAAACAGAAGGGTTCCATGTAGGCGATTGTACGGTTCTTAAAGGATACATGCTTTTGGGGGTTTTTTGATTTCTTGTCCTTTTTGTAGGTGTATGGCCGGCTGTTGTCATCATCCAAGAAGTCTTCTACTCCGAAGAAGCTTCTTGTAGAGAAGCTTAGAACCTGATTGAAACAGAAGTAAAACAATAATGCCACCGATTGCCTTATCATGCTTTTACAAAAACCTAAAGTTGCTATGTACTTTCATCCTATAAAGAAATAAGAGAAGGTTCAAATTTCCCATATTATAGCCAACCCAATGGTGATAAAACCCATGAACACTCTACTAACATCCTATACTCTTATCAATAAGACAATAGGCTCAAAGTAGATGCATCTGGGTTCTCATTCATTATGAAAATTGTGTTATGCTTCCTTCCAGTTTTAGAGATCATAATCATTGGTGAACACTGACCAGTGTAGCTTCTGAAATTTGCAATATCACTTGAATTATAGAATAATGCCGATGTGCATTTATCAGTGCTATAAAAACAAATAATACAACACAGCAGTTCTTTGTTTTTTTTTTTAGTGAGGCTATGGTACTATGCATAGCGCAGATTGGTCGGTACACCGGATCAATATTTTTGTTTTCAAAGTCCAAATAGTCGATATGTACTGTTCAACATGATCTTCCATATGATAATGTACTTGCAGGCTAAATTTTAAATTTTATAGAATTTTTTACTATTTTTTAGATAGGTAGAAAATCACTAGTTTTGAATGGTCAAGAATTTTTAGATCAAGTGATATTCTACCTATCTAAAAAATGGTAAAAAAATTCTAAAATATTTAAAACTTAGCCTGCAAGTACATTTTTATATGGAGATCATGTTGAACGGTTCAGATTAATTGTTTGGACTTTGAAAATGGAAATATGATCCATAGTACGTACTTTATGCGCTATGCATAGTACCATAGCCTCACTATTTTTTTTTCGGGCAATGACGTTGTGAGATCTTGGTATATTCCAGGATTACTTTGAGCATAAATAGCTTCCCTTAAGCCTCAATTAAGCAATCGACAAACAAAAATAAAGCCAACTGATATGAAACCAGAGAAATTTCCAGCCTATACATGGTTTTAATTACTGGTATGGAGGACAAGAAACAGAACGAATTAAACTCTACAAGTCTGTATACCTGGCCACTGTGGAATCTGCTCTTGACAAGATACATTGCTGAGTTACTGAAATCCACTAAACATTTTCTTTTATTGCTCGCTTCAGTTATAATTTGCTTGAACATTTTCAAACAATGGTGGTCTGAAAAGCGAAATCCTTCCTCTTATTGATGCCTAGTCAAAGATGAAGTTTGAAAGCAATAAATATGCATGTATCAAGTAAAAGAAGGAAATAGGATTTTCTCATTTTCATCTTTTAAACGTCACAATTCATATTACTATAGTCTTACTGGTAAATGGCTTCTGATTAAAGCACAGAGCTTTACTGATGGAACCAGAGACGCAGCAAGGGGTGGCCAGCGGAAGCCTCACACACACACACACACACCCAATTCTATTTTTCCGTAAAATACCTAACTAAAAACGAAATCATTCCTCTTATTGACGACTAGTCAAATAAGAAGATTGAAAGCAATAATTATGCATGTATCAAGTAAAAGGAGGAAAAAAAAAAATACTAGAATCGGAAGAGGCTCACCGTCGCAGTTCACGCCGGTTCTTCCTTGTAGTTTGTTTGTTTGTGACCGACTGATTCTTCCGTAGATTGATTGATTGATGATCGGATAGAGATTTGGGTGTAGCCTCAAGTAGGGCGGGCAGCAGCGGCTGCTCTCCGAACCCCCTTTCGAGCTTTTAATGACGGAATTACCCCCTGACTCCCTCTTATTTATATTTTTTATCCGTACTTGAATTTATGTCTATATTAAACCATCAATTAAAACTATATATTAAAAATGTAACATATAAAAATATACTTGAAAACCAGTTGTATTTTTTTTAACTATTCTTTAAAATAGATAAAAAAAATAATACTTTCGGATAGTTTAGAATTTTGATCACAGGTATTTTCTACTTATCTAAAAAGATAGTCAAAATATTTAAAAGAAAATAAGGTAAAACTTAAGCAAAATTCTACGTAATTCACTATCATTTTGAGCTTGATAAAAAATTGAGCCATTTCAGTAAGAAATTTCAAAATTATTACACTCAAATATTTCAATGCACTCTAAATAGGGGGTGTAAACGGATCCGGATTATCCGGTACGGATCCGCTCCGTATCCGGCTACTATCCGTATCCGTTTTAAACGGAGCGGATACTTAACGGATACGGATATATATTGAACATAGTCAAAATACACGGATACAGAAACAGATAAATTTCTATACCTCTAAACAGACCGGATATCTGCATATATCTGTATTCGTATCTAAAGCGATTTCTATATATGATGTCTCACTTTTATATCTTTTCACTCGTGAGACTAATTTTTAGTAGAGATCCGGACCTTATATCTTTTATATTTTGTAAATCGAACGTGTTATATGCTGAAAGGATTTCATATTTGAATTTTATTAATTGGTATTTGTATCTTAAAATACATATGACTCAATATCCGACAATTATCCGTTCCGTATCCGTATTCGGAGATTATCCGCTCTGTATCCGTATTCGGTTAAGGCGGATATGGTTTTGAGTTTTGATATCCGTTTATTATCCGTATCCGCTCATTGAAAGACGGATACGGATTTGATATTAGCATTATCCGCTCCTAATCCGCTCCGTTTACACCCCTAACTGTAAATAAGTACTAAAAAGAAAAATAAGAACAAAAACCTTGCGAATTTTGCCTCACAGTGTCATCAGACGCCTCGCCACTTGTTACATGGAATTAGATCCCTTAACCAATGCTTATAAGCAAATTCAACTAGCAAATCTAGTGAATAAAGCACCGAGTACTTTTCCTTCTTTATTCACCTAACATACGTACCAAAAATAAGAATTTAAGCTATATCAATCCAACGAGCATACCAAAAAGTTCCTCTGTCTGTTTTTCACAAGGTACGTACGATCAAGGTCACAGAAATAAAAATTTACTTAATGATTTCTGGTACGTACGATCAAAGTCACAGGAATAAGAGAAATTAAAGCGTTACAGATCATGAAGTAGAGAAGGGGCCGCGAAAAGAGGAGAGGTGTTGGAGGAGATCGAACCAACAGGAATTAGCGAGTCAAGAGGCTCCGGTGTGAACATGGCGGCGACAGCGAAAGCGAGGAGAGGGGTTCATTGTTGTAGAGGGGGATTGTCGATCTATAGAGGGAGGAGAGAGAGATCGGAACGAGGGAGACAGCAACGGTAGCAGCGGAGTCTCCGGTGTGAACACAACAGCGACGGCGCGAGGATCTCGCCGTGGGAAGGTTGATCGGAGTCGGAGAAGTAGCCATTCGTTTTTTTTCTTCTCAAGCTTTTCTGATGGGTTTCAAAATAAAGAGATGGGATGAAAAATTTATAAACGATGTTGTACCGTACTGTTAAAGTTTGTTAAAAGTGGATAAGACAAATTGTGGGTAAAAAGCGGGAACAAAAGCGTGAGTAAGGAAACCTTTTCTCTTTCTGAAAAATATTGATTTTCAAACATTCTAAAAAAAATAACAAACAATTTGAAAAAAATATAAAATTTGATATCTAAGTACATTTTAATGTGAAAATTAAGTTAAATGGTTTGAATTTCAAATTAAACAATTTATAGTCTAATGTAAAGAAAACCTGTATATTACAAATGTACTCTAGGTCTCTGGCCCAACTCATTATTTTTATATTATTTCTATAAATGAAAAGAATCCTGCCATAAAAGCTAGAAGCATCTACTTCTGCAGCTGCGCTTCCAAGTCCCAATCAATGAAATGCATCAAACGTCTACTGAGCCAAATCATTTAATGAGGAGCTCAAGCATTTGTCCGTACCAAAGCGACTCTGGCAAACAGAAAAAAAAAATTTAATTCGATTCCAAATTCTCCATGGTGCATATATACTTATATAGTAGAGTAGAACTAGGGTGCTCCTAAGCTCACCAAGCCCTTCCGTGAGCGCGACTCTAAAATCTATCGAATTGACTTCAAACGACATTTTCAAACCGTTAGATGTTCAATCTATATTAAAATGTGCTTAGAGACCAAATTTTACATTTTTTGGAATTTTTTTACTATTTATTAAGATGGTTTGAAAATCGCTGTTTTCCAATGGTGCAGAATTTTAATAAAAACAGCGATTTTCAAACCATCTTAATAAATAGTAAAAAATTCCAAAAAATATAAAATTTGGTCTCCAAGCACATTTTAATATAGATTGAACATCTAACGGTTTGAAAATGTCGTTTGAAGTCAATTCGATAGGTTTTATAGTCGTGCTCACGAAGGGCTTGGTGAGCTTAGGAGCACCCTAGTTCTACTCTATATAGTATATACACTCATTGGTCATAATATACTAATTCACGGAAATTTTTTTTCATAGAAATTATTAAATTCAGATGTATGGAAATAGAAAAAGTGTCTTGTTTCCAACAAATATAGATCTAACTCATTGATGGATCTGACTCAATAGTCTAGATCCAAATATTATACTTTTCTGAGATTATATGTGGACCAGAGCTTGATTCTCCTCTAATCGGACGGTCCAGATCCAAACTAAAAAAAAAGAACATGGATATGAATCATTGAGTCTGATCCATAATATTTGAATCGGACTCAATGAGTTAGATCTTTCTATATTTGTTAGAAATAATATACTCTTTTTATTTTGTCTGATTTTAATAATTTATATGGTTAAAAAAATTCCCTATTTCACAGCCATTTGTAGAATTTATTATAAATAAAGGTATACTAAAAATGTTGAGCGAGTTCTACGCCCAGCTTGTGTTAATAAATACACGCACACACTCTCGATTGAGCTTTTGGTTATATGTGACACTGATACAGGATCAGAGAGAACACAGCTCAGAACTCACAGAGGCTAGAGCTGGAGAGAGAGAGAGATGCTATAATTGTCATTAAATGCCACTATTTAATTCTCCAACGGTAAAAAGCCCCTACAGCCTACAGGCTTCATTTCTCACTGTAAAACGGGGCCATTGTTTCTTTATCCTCTGTTTCCAACCACCATGCCTCATTTAATATCAGACAGGATGCTCTTGTCTTGAGCACATACGCATTTAATACAAAAAAGAAGAAGAAGGTAAAACCTTTACAACACTGTACAAGTCAGGGAGGGAGCATCCGATGGTGTTTTTCCTCTGTTTTATCTCTCTTGTCCTGGTATCAAGAAATAAATGCTACTATAGTACTATCCAAGATAAATTCATTTAGTAGAAAAGTGCATGTGAAAGAAGAGAAAATTCAGAGAAAAAATGGTTTCTATTGAGCATCACAGGTATCATAGACGATCAAAGAGGTAAGCATTTTTCATAAAATGATTTGGATGTATATACCACTTTTATGGCACAGCATTTTGATTTTTGACATGAACTGATTTGTTCTGACGGTTTTTCCTTTCCATTTTCAGTGCCTCTGATGGGTTCCAGAGTTTTACAAAATATGAATCTCCATATCATGCAAAAAACAACTGGAATCAATCTCAGGTTAAAAAAAATATAATGTTCTTCTATCTAATAGAGTATTATGCCTGATTTCTCATGCACAAGTTAAATTTATTAGACTGCTCAAAGCAAAATCGGAACTCCACCGAATAACCATGTATTCCTGAAAGATGATGTAAGGATAGGACTACATTGGTTTTGTTGTCAATATTTAATTTTCTAGAGCGAGGTTGCAGAGAAAAATGGTAGTATCAGTACTAAAATTACTGCAAATGCAACTTACGGCTAGAACTGTTCCCTGTATACCAAATCAATTGCATGTTTCTCAAATTACTGCAATAAAACTTGGACTTAATGGGGCTCTGCCAAAAATCACAACAGGCAAAAAGATTACAGTTTGAATTGCATCAAGAAAGATCTATTCATGCCATGCTTGAAAAGACAATAGGCCGAGCTTCGACTGCCTCTTCTCCAGGACATGCCAATTTCTCTGCTCAGGTAATAATTTATCAACAACTACGATCATATGTATGTGAACGCACTGTGTATTTCTTTTTTTCATGTTTCTGTTGAGATAAATTTTCAGAAAATTTGAATAGTAATAATCAAATTAAATTATATTATCCGGATTTTTTTTTTTTGAAAGAGTTGGCAGCAGCTACCATATTATCCGGATTTTGACGCCAACTTCTTAAGTTGCATTCTCTCTATCGTTCAAGATTCGTGGAATCGTCTTAAAATTATTTGAGACAGTCGAAGCTTAGAGCACTACTATAGAAGCGACTGACAATAACTTTATAATATCCATTAAGATCGGATATATGAAAGAAATGGAATTGAAGAGGGAAATGATCATAAGATTGGATATATGAAGTAAATGGAATTGAAGATGAATTATGGAGGAATAATATGTGTAGCAACGTAGCAAGATTATAAAGCCAAAGCCCTTTTTTTCTCTGGTTTTGTTCGTGCTAAGAGCAAGAGAGTTGGCACGGTGAGTTTTTGTCTTATATGCGAGAAATCCGAATCTGTCCCTTAATTTCTGGACCGTACATCATAATTCGGGCCAATCGGGTCCACTTCTATAATGCCAAGGGCTCTTTAATATAGTGCAGATTTAAATCAGACGGTCCAGATCTTAACTCAAAATTTGAGTCAATGCAGAGGATACGAATCCGTGTATGTGAGGTGAATAGATATGAATGTCTCCAACTCTCCATTAGCAAAAAGATAAAGAGTGTTTATTGAAGAAAAAATGCAACGGCTTGTGGATCTTATGCCAACAATTTAGTCGGATTTGAACTGGAATTAGTGATTAGTGAGGATTACTGAACTGTTTCCAGTGGTAATGTGAGAGAACTGGAATTTTTCAATTCAACTCTAAATTATAAATATTATGAATATACTAAAATGATTAAAAACAGTTGAAAATAATTAAAACAAATTAAATATTGTCAGTAAAAGGAATAATTAATAAATTTTTTAAAACAGAAATTTTGACATTTCTTAGTTTAAGTTTTAACAATCCCTCATATAGTTCAAAATATAAGAATATCTCTGGAAGCAATTTGCTAGATATTTATATTGTGCATCGATGAAGGTGTTTACAAACTTTGAACCTCATCCAGTATTGATAGCATTACATTTGCAGGGTATTAGAAAATTATGTCTTGAACTTGGTTCTTGAATTTAAATTACACCACCACATATATAATATGAAGATTCTCGTTGCGGGTTGTGCATTAATGGTCGTTCATTTTTCAGAAATATTAAATATGTTGTCATTTTTTTTCATTAATTATCTTTTGGACTCTAATTATTAGGAGACTAGCAACTTTTGAGCCATGAAATTATCTCATGTGACTATTGTTGCTTTCTCATCTCAAAGCTTACCTCATTCTGTTTTTTCTGTGCAGATTAAGGAATTGATGGTTGAAATCGATTTGCTTGAAGAAGAGATTGCAAACCGCGAGCAGCATGTTCTATCACTATATAGAAGCATATTTGACCAGTGCATTTCAACTGCTCCCTCATCAGAACGAGGTTCTAGTATTGCTTCTCCTGTGCGCAGTATAAAAGAACGGCCGAAGAAGCACCCAATCGTGGTTTCAAGTGCCTTTTGCTCATCAAAGAAGTTTAATTTTCGTTCTTTCCAGATTTGGGGTGCTTTGTCGAAGCAAAAATTTATTTCTAAACCCGATATTAGGCAGGAGGGTCCCATTTCGAGCGAACCGAAAGGCATTCATCTTACAAGTATCTCTTCTGACGTGAGCACGGTATGAGATATGATATTTATCTGTGCTTATAAGAAGCGTTAATTTGAATTCTAGATTCTTATAAGCAAGGGGATCTTATAGATAGTTTTCATGTAGAGCTTTTGATTTGAAGTCATGATTGTTCCTTTGTACACCAGTTGGGCTTTTATTTGTAAGGCAGAGGAAATAGAAATACATGGAAACATATGAAAGTGTGCTGCTGTCTAACTTCTATTTGTCCCTATAATAGGTGCTTGTCTTGCAAAGCAGCAATTCGGGCACTTGTCTGAAAGAGGATCTAAGCAAATGCCCAAATAAGGTGTCAGAAGAAATGGTTAGATACATGGCCACTATATATTGTTTGTTACAATGGACCGACCCCTCAGAGAAAGCCGAGAAAATGTGCGCTCCTTTCTTATCTAGATCTTCGACAACTGCTCTTCCTAGGAGATCCAATGGAAGCAAAGATCGCTTTTCTTCTAAAAGACCATTTGAAATGTGTTCGATTTGGTCAGAAAAATATCAGAGTTCAGATGCGTCTTCTGCTATTAATAATTACAGGTACTTGTTTGAGCAAAACTTCACCTTATTTATATTGCCCTTCTCTGGGCTTATTTCAGATTTGATTGCAAATTTGGGAACATACAGTGATCCTAAATAGGGTTAATTCATGGCAATTGAAAGTTGATATCACAATTAAAGATAAGATAGTTAAACAGAGAACTTATTGCACAATATCAGAACATAATTTGGTTAAATTGCAGATTTGCAATTCAGTTGTAGAATTATGAGTAGTAATCTATACCCATGAAATTATGTTCTGTTCTGATTTCGGTATATACTTTTCCTAATTAGGTTGTTACTTAAACAGCTGGAGAGAGTCAATCCTGGTGGCATAGCCCAAAATGCCAAATGCGCCTTCTGGTTAAATATCTACAATTCACTTGTTATGCATGTAATATACTTATAAGCTAGATGGTTTACAATTTTCTTTTATGTTTGCTTTAGCATCTTAATTACTTTATTGTTTTGTGCATCTAATGATTCTAATCTATCATTCCTAGGCATATTTAACATATGGTTTTCCAAGCAGTTCATTAAGAAGGATGCTTTTGATTCACAAGGTAGTGAAATTAGCTTATAAGATATTCATGTTGCATCGATGATAAACGAACAATGATTGCAATGAAAAAAGAGAAACAACCAAATTAAAAAAAATTAAAATTAAAATAAAAACTGAGAAAATTAAAAGAATGGAGACCAAATATCTCGTCCTCAGTGGACAGTAGCATACATTGCTTGCAATACCAGACCTGACAGGTACCAAACAAGTCTACAACAGGTAATCCCTTAAAAAATTAGTTAAATCTGATCATAGAAGCACTCTATGATAAAAAAGAATGGGTCCCAACTCCTGTATGCTGTAATCTGTATAATAATCTAGAAGGTAATGTTTAGTTAAACTTATTACTGCAATATAAAGTAATTTACTAATTTGGTAACTCTGGTAGGGAATTTTCAAGTTTCTTTGTCAGTAACTTAGTAGTTCACTTCAATGCATATTCCTCTCCTGATGTATTTCAGGCTGCGTACAACATAGGAGGCTACACTGTGACAGCCAGTTCCATAGAGCATTACATACTGCACTGCCACACTCCTGGTACTGGCCGAGTATGTCGCACCATTTCCTGTGTTTACTAATCTTTATATTCCTGTACAATTTTTTTCATCCTTTTTTTTGAAGTATTAATTGGAAAGTCCTTCATGCACAACTGGTTCAGAGTTTATTTATTTCATTAATATAGGACATCATTACCGAATTATGCAGTTAAGCCCTCAATTGTACTAACTCGTCTATTCATTGATCCCTAAGTTTCAGTAATTAATCTTTTAACGTTACATCGATAGCAGTAAATTTTGAAAATTATTAGCTTGTTTCTTATAGCTTTAATTCAACTGCAGTGGATTGAAACTATGTTCATGAATGCAATGAGAAAGAAAAATGGAGAGGAGAAGCACTTAACTAACTCGTGCTACGCCCTTGCGGAATGTGAACCGCTTGTTCTGTTTGCCTTGTGCACCGGTTCTTCTTCAGACCCCATGGTAATTAATAAAAAATTATGAGTCTTGATTTCAATTTGTAGTCAATTTTCAAGATGTTTCTATTCCTTGTTAATTTTGCTTACTATATAGGCTCTATATATGTGCCAAACAGTGGCAATTAGACTTAAACAATAGACATTTAAATATTAATTATTTCATCATTTATTAAAAAAATATAACTATTGTTTTATTAATGCAGCTTAGAGTGTACACTCCGGAGAACCTTTCAGATGAATTAAAGAAGGCAAGGAAAGAGTATCTTGAAGGGAATGTTGAAATTAAAAATTCAAAGAGGGTAGTTTTGCCAAAAGTCATAGAGAGATATGCAAAAGAGGCTTCGCTTAGCCATAACGGTGTCCTTAAGTTGGTGTGGAGCAGCTTAGAAGGAAAATACCCAGATTTTGTGGAAAATTTGAGCGACTTGACTAGAAGTAGAAAGCGAGCTTCACAAATCATTGAGTGGTTACCCCACAATGCTAGGTTCCACTATGTATTTGCTAGGAATTTGACTCAAAAACCATGTCTTCGGTGAATTCATGTAAAATTGTAATAAAGCTGGAGGTCAACAATGGACACAATTAGTTAAGTTAATAAATCTGGGTCACTCATAGTCATAGTTGAAACTATAATATTTTCCAGAAACTTATAAAATAACACATAGAAACACAATTATTTGAGATTTTATATAAATGGGATCAATTGACCCTATATATATATATTTCTCTCAATGCATGGAAGGAGAAAATAAGATGTTGAATTATATCAGCACCGTCAAAAGCCCAAGGCCCAAATTCTAGTTTTGAATTGACTAACCGACATATTATAGATTTACTAGAAGTTACTAGTGTACTGTGGTACTTTTTAGAGTTCATATACAACCGACATAAGCAAAGTCGGTAATAGGAAAATCATGCATTATCTAGAATACTCAATCACCGACGTATAGTAGCTATAAATAGCAATTCTTAGTCTAGATTTTGTATCAAGTAAATCAAGTAATTTTTTTAATTAAGAGTCATAGTAGTTTGAAAGTATAAGAAATATTGAGTTATAGAGATGTAGTTGTAAGAATAACTTAGAGTGAACTAGGGGCGGAACCAGGGCCTGGGCCAGCCTGGGCCCTGGCCCCCCCTTAAATAAAAACTTTGCTTGTTTCGATGCAGTAAAAATGATAGCAAATAATTATCTTAAATAAAAACTTTACTTGACCAAACTTTACTGATTAATAATTATCCTTAATAATTATTTTTAATCGTTATGCATGTATAGCCTTATCTACTTTAGAATTAAGAAGTGTAAATTTTTCCAAACTTTATATTTGAAGAAATTTATAAATATAATTGACCAAACTTTATATTTGAAAAAACTTTTTCTGGCCCTCCCAGAAAAATATACAGAGCCCTTTAATAAAAAAAAACTGGCACCCTCTACATCGTTTATGGGCTCGTGGCACCTCTGTTTCTTTTCACTCTCCCTGTTTTTTTTTTCTAAACTAAAAGCGATGACACTCTGGCGACTGGGCTCCGCGACGAGATGACGAGGGCACGCGATTGAGCGATCCGTCATTTAATCGTGTAACATGAAAATAAAACTGATATTCTGAGAGAAACTAGTTAGGCCCCTCCTACCAATCATTCCTGATTCCGCCACTGGAGTGAACAATAAAATTAGTTTTAATATAGTCTCTACGTACTCAGTATAAGAGAATGACGGATCTTTTTGTACAGTGAGATGTGATGGATTGTTGGAAATGTTGTAGCAACGAACGTTGATAACGTTAAGAGATAGACGGAGAGAATCCTTGGACAGACTGCTCTTTTTGAGAACCAGGCAGCAGCAGAGCAGCTGCCTCGTGAACTTTATTGAATATAATAAGGACTTTCAACAGTACACACAATCAAGAAAATACAAGAGAATAAAATTCATACTAGCTACCCATCCTAACCACTGTTTCACTTAGACTCTGCTTAGAACAGTGTATAGAGGGCATGAAGTTATGAACAGAGAGAAAGAAGAAGTGGATTGTCAAATAGATATATATTTTGGAGAGTCACGGATCTTTTGACTACACCAGTACACCTAGAGGTCCTAGACTTTATAACTTGACAAAATAGACCTCTCAAATAATGCAAAATACAGTATTTCTTCAAAATAAATCCAAGTGTTTGTTTCACGGCTAGAAACAAATGTTTTGATAGCCAACTTTTATATATATATATGTATGCACATTTGTGATCTTGGGCAACTAGGGTATGTGACTCGAGCAATTCAAAATTTATAAAATATGGCAGTTCAGTTGCAAAAGGATTCAAATAAACAAAAAACAATTATAAAGCACGATTAATAATATGTACAAAATTGGTGATCTTTTAGTTTAGTTGTTGGAGCACTCAATTTGTCGACCAACTTGAATGACTTGTTCATCCTAATTTGAAAAACTAAAGAAGCATACTGAATCTTATTAGTCACAAATTAAATCTAGATTATTTTTGACATCGTAGGTTGGGGTCGAGCCATCCAACACATTTTCGATCATTTGCTTATATTACAAAAGATTTCTCCACTTTGTGGGTTTCGAACTCATGACCTCCCACATGAGAGTCATGTGCATTTACCACTAGATAAATGTTGGTTCTCTTAAATCTATATTATAATGACAATTCATTTTGAACAGAAGTTTTATGCGTCATTGAAAATTATCACTTATTCTCCCTGTACATCTCTTAAATTTGAAATGTTGCTTGTCTTTATTTTCATTTTTCTAAATAATTTATCTTTATTATTGTTGTATATTATTTTCAGTTTTTTAATGGATAATTGTTTTCATTAAACAATTTATGCTCCTTTGCATAAATTTTTTTTTTTTGAATAAAAAATTTGAAACCCGTCCAATCCAATTCATGCACATTCTACTTTTGATATTCAATGATTGTTCAATAATGTAAAAGTTTATTTGTACGAGAAAGGTGCCGACATTTTTATTAATATCCAAAGTTAATTACAAATTAATATACCCAGAATCTCTGTGATTTTCGAAAAATGCTCAAACCGGTCATTTTCTAGCCGTTTTTCTCCTCTCCAGAAACCGGCCAAAAAATGGCCGGTTTCTTTATTTTAGTTTATTATTTTTTTAGAGACACTACGAAGAGCAAGATAATGAAATCTAACACTGAAAATTCGAATTTTTTGTTTAAATTATTTTTTTAGATTACTTATTTTGATTTATAATTAGCATATTTATACTAAAATACACTATATTACTTGAAATTATATTGAATTACACTATATTACATTAAATTACGATAAATTATGTTAAATTACCCTAAAATACGGTAAATTCCGGTAAATTATTGTGTGTCTTCATAGTGATGTATAATTAGAAACTATTTTTGTTTTCTCTTTTATCTTCATAGTGATTTATAATTAGAAACTAATTTTTTTTAAGAGACACTATGAAGAACAAGATAATGAAATCTAACACTCAAAATTCGAATTTTTTGTTTAAATTATTTAGTTAGATTACTTCTTTTGATGTATAATTAGCATATTTATACTAAAATACGCTAAATTACTTGAAATTATGTTTAATTACACTATATTGCATTAAATTACGCTAAATTATGTTAAATTACGCTAAAATACGGTAAATTCCGGTAAATTCCGGTAAATTACATAATGAATATGGATGATATCTTTACTGAGAAGACGAAAAACAACGAGGAAATTTCAAACGGCTATAAAACGGCGCCCGAGTGTCCGATTTCAGCAAATGACCACTTTTCAAAAAGCTTGCGAAAATACGCATGCGTCAATGCCATTTCAAAATTCAGAATTGCCAAAAAACAAAGGGAAGACCTCAAAACTTGAGTTGAAATTTCCGATTAAGATTTTCATTTCTATTATTCAATCTAAGTAGCTCAGTAAATTAGTTATATAATGAACTTATAGAATACTAATTTTTACTATTTTTGGAATTTTTTACTATTTTTTATGATTTATGAAAGATGGCACAAAATCGGCCTAATTTAGCGTAATTTTGCGTAGTTGAGCGTATTTTACTGTATTTCATTAAATTAGCAAAATTACTGTAATTTAGCGTAATTCAACATAATTTAACATAATTTATTGTACTATAGTGTAATTCAACATAATTTCAAGTAATATAGTGTATTTTAGTATAAATATGTTAATTATAAATCAAAAGAAGTAATATAACAAATAATTTAAACAAAAAATTCTAATTTTCAGTATTAGATTTCATTATCTTGCTTTTCATAGTGTCTCTAAAAGAAAAAAAATGAAGAAATCGGCTATTTTCTGGCCGGTTTCTGGAAAGGAGGAAACCGGCTAGAAAATGGCCTGTTTGGGCATTTTCGAAAATCCCAGAGATTCTGGGTATATTTTAATTTGTAATTAACTTTGGATATTAATAAAAATGTCGGAGAAAGGTGTGACAAACAGACCTACTTATACTAAATTACTAACTCGTGTTTTTATGGAACACATGAATTAAGATCTTAATTTTTAAATGATCATTAATTTTAATTCTATATATTATGTTTGATTGTTGAATAAGGATAAAATAAGTGGCTTATTTCATACTTAACTTAAATGAGAAATAAAATAGAAAAAGTAAAATAAAACTGCATCAGAATAAGTTAAGAAGTTTCTCTCGATTACTGAGACCGGTTTGCTCCGGGTGCAGCGGAGAGTATCCCTCGTATTTGACGGTTCGAAAGCACTACGCGTGCGACAGTGCCAGCTTTTAATCGACCTGGGGCTGGGGCACAAAGAGGGTATCGTAGAGAACAGGTTTGTAGTCCAGGACGACCCCACCAAACAGTGTTTTAGAAACTTTAATATCTATAGTCCAGGTGTACGTAAGAAATGATACTAAACGACGGAGCATAAATGAGAATAAAAACAGTGTCTAGGTCCTTTTAGACTTTAGAGGATAGGGAAAAGCCATAGGCGCAACTCTAACACTGACAAGTGTCCCTACACTATTGCAAGTACGTGGGGTCTGTGCTCAGTTAATGATTCTTGTCTGACATCATCGTTTTCGCCACTGGAAATCCTAACTCCGAGGTAAGCGTCTGAAAAGAGTTGGTGCAGGTGTGTGTTGTGTGCGCATTACAAGTACTTTCTTACTATTTTTCCTCGCTCTCCCTCTCCCTCTTCCTCTCCCTCTCTCGACTTCTCACTTCCTCCTAGTTTGGTTTGGTATTACTACTACTGGTGGTTTTTAATTTGCCAAAACGAGCTCATGTCGAGAATTAGCTGTTCTAGGGTTTTGGTCTTACTAGGTGATGAAACCGAGGAGAGCCGCTAGATTTAGGGTTCCAACGATTAACGACTTAGATTTCTTCTACGGATGGAGCGGGGTGCAAGCATAGACTTCCTTTTCCAGGTATTAACCTTTTTAATCCCTTTTTCAGGAGTTCCTGTTTAATTTTTGTGCTCTACTACATGCAATTTGCTCCCTGTTGCTTCAGAATGTTTCTCTTCCATTGTTGTGATTAGGTCAAAATTAGGTTGTTTTTGACGTAAGTTCAAAAGTTTTGATTAGAAATTAGGGTTTTGGTTTGTCCAAAGGTTGCCTTTATTTTGAATTTGGGTTTATATCGGTGGGAATTTCTATCAGCAGACAAAGGAAGGGAGCTTTGCCAATTGTTGAGCTGGTGATGATTAATTTTAATTATAATATATAATTGATCAATGGAACTTCTTAATTGACGACGAATGCGTTTGCTTTGACTGCAATTTTGGGCTTTGGATGCCATTTAATTTCTTAATTTATAGGGCTTTGGTTGTACAAGTTTATTTACCCAGATTTGAGGTTGGTTTTGGCATGGTCGGACAATTCTAATCAGTTTTTTTCTCCATATGATGATAAATGTAAAACACATCCCCTCCTGAACATGCCAAAGAACACAAATTGAACATAAGTAAAATGTAAAATGCAGGAATAATTCCAGAGAAACATTTTTTTTCATTATAGTCTACTCCAATAATTGGTTTTCCTGTATCAAATTCAACGGAACTTAATTTTTAAAAGATTCTGATTATTTCATGACTGTTCTAAATTTTGTCTGTTCCACCTTGGAATGTTGTGGGTTTTAAATGAAAACCAAAATTAATGGAACTTAAATCCTTAGGAGTCTGATACTGTTATGCTATGAGTTTATTCTGCCTTATCAAAGGACATCAACTGTTTTGTGTTTTCAGGTCTCTATCCATGGATTATGATGAGAATGACTTTCAGAACCAAAACTTTGAACTAACTAAAGAAGACACTGGCAAATTTCCTTCAATTTTACGCCCATTTTCTCTTCCAAAATTTGATATTGACGAGCCTCTTCACGTCCCTGTCAGGTTTGATTGCCTACCTGAACCAGACTGTTTATTCACCATAACAGGCCTGTGCTCAGGCAGTAATTGGATCAACGACTTCTCACCTCAGAACAGCACGACGAAATCAAAAAATGTGTGGTCGGAGGCCACTTCGTCAGAATCTGTTGAGATGCTGTTGAAGTCTGTCAGAGAAGAAGAACCCATAATGGACAGCGGGGTTCCACGTGAGACTTTAAATGGTACTGATTATTCTCACATGATGGATATGGATCCAAGTGGTAGCATGCTTGACCATTCTGATGACCGTCAGATGAGGTCTAGTGCTGAGGAGTGCATTACCGAAGAGAAACATATAGAAAATTCTCTTGATTCGACCAAGTTGCCTGAGAGCTCTGAGGGTTTGTTAGAGGCTATTACTTACCCAATCAGAAATTTAAACAAGGAGATGCAAAACAAGGAAATATCTCCTTTAGCTGAGCGTTATGGTATAGATGCTCAGTTTGAAAATGTTAGCTACCCTCGAATAGGTACTCCTCTAGTAGGGTCTGGTGAAGAAAACAAGGAACTTTCTGATGAAATTTTAAATATGGGGGAAAAAGAAAAAGCCCAGATGGAGACTGAACAGTTGGTTAAGGAGGATTGTGAAAATACCAAAGATCTTACCAGTTCCATTGATGAGAGAAAACAGAAGGATATGGCTGCAGCGAATGAACAGGGTGTAATTGGCAAAGAAACTTCTTCTAAGGAGAGAGATTTAACTTCTATTACTGACAATGTTGTTGTTTCTGATGGCATGGTACATGATTCCCTGAAAAGTCAAAGTAATGAACAGGTCATGACTAGAGATGGCTCAGTGGTGGGTGATGCTATGAAGGAGGAATCTGGTAAGCTTATTTTCTTCTTGACTTCATTTATAAACTTCTTATTACTGTGTTCTTTTGTAATCATGTGCATGTACAATTCGTTTTCCCTTACGTCCTCAATAGCTTATAGTTTGCACACCGTTTGAACCTTTGATTTTTCTATGTTTATACAAACTTTTTGTACAAATGATATTCCTCTTCAATTTTTATTTGTTAATATGAAATTTTCGGAGCACACATCCAAGTATGAATGATATTTTGCCATTTTGGAGTCTACCGATGCAAAAAGGAAGATTTTTTATATTACATGTGTATAGAACCCTTTATAAAACACTATCCTTGCCGTGGAGATCAATAATGACATTTGAGCAGGATCTGATCATACTGCAGAAGTTGAAACACCACCATCAATGCCAGGACAGGATAGTATGAGGCCATCTGAGCATAGTTCTGGAAAAGGAAAAGAGGCTTCTACAGACCTTTCAGACTCTGTTAGGGTGCCTGAAGCAGTTATTATTGGTTCAGTGTCAAAAGAGACCCTTCCGCCCCAAGCAGGTAATTTTTAACTTAACTTCTCAATTTCAGTTGGTACTTGCTTGCATATGATTGTAAGGTAATGGTATTCTCAGTTTTTCACTATATAAATTAAGTCTCACTTAAATCTCAGCTGTTCAATTAAGCCTTAATAACCTACAATTGTGCAATTAAGCTAAAGATTATATGTTGCCTTAATATGTTATGTTTTGTAATCTTCCATGAAATAAAGGATTAATTTGGCCTCTGTTTAATTGCAAACCTGTAACAAGCTCAATGGTTTGCCAAAAATAAAAGCACAATAAATGGGGTAATAGTGATGAAGCCAGTGCCATTTTTTACGTCAATATTGACTAAAGGAGTCCTTTTTTCATTGCTGTTTACACAGATGATGACAAAATCTTGACCCCTCCACCTCCATCTATGGAGGGCAAATCTTCTCCCATGGAGTCTGAAACCGATCTGGATATTGGTATAGGCAAAGCTAATGCTATCTCAGCGGACGAGGGACAAGGATCAAACCCTTGTACAGAAGGTCTCTCTCTCCCTCCTCTCCTCTCCTATCTCTCTCACTCTCACACTCTTCCTCTCTCTCCCTCCTCTTCTTCCCCTCTCTCTGCGTTTATTCACACAAATACAGAAATCCTGCTTTTATGGCAATTTGCAACTATGGTTTGCTTTTTTCCTGGCTTTTTTGGGTTATCTTGGTCCAATTTGTAGTAAAGTAAGAGTCGGTTTATCAAAAACTGATCTCAGCATGTCCTGCTCAAGTGTAATGTTATCCAATGAACTTGCTCTGAGAGCTTATGTTTATACATAATGTTTTGGTCTCCAATGATCTCAGATGTTGCAAAAGATGACACCATAACAGCTGGCACAGGCACTGACAACAACCAAAGTTCTACCGAACTAACTTGTGGTTCACCTACCATCATTAGTGGTCGTCTAGATGAGACTAAAGAAGAAGGTGTTTCAGACGACCTTGCTCAGGATGCAAATAAAGCAAAACATGGTTTAGAGTGTTCAAACCGTGATACCACAGCTTCTGAGGATGATAAGAGCTTCTCCTTCAATGTGGTGGCGAATATACCTGAGAGAGAGACTGTGCCTAACTGGAAGCCTTTTCCCAGTATGAAGTCACCTGATATTGCCACGGTAAAACTCCCTTACATGCAAACATGTGAAATATAGTAGACATGAATTGTATTCTCTCTCATTTTCTGTTCACTCTTCTATAAAGGTGAAGATAAATGTTGAATTCAGACTCATGTTCATGCTCAGGAGTTGTTTTGCAAAAGAATATGAAAAAAGCCACAAGTTCCATAATATATTATCCGATTCTGACTTATGAAGCATGTATTCAAGAGTCTAGCTTCAACAACAGCATAATTTACCCTTGAAAAAATTACCTAAGAAATTCAGTGTCATCCTTATATCTATAGTATCTTGCTTTTATAACCTGAAAGTGCCTGCTAAGATTCATTTTAGTATGACCTAGTCCATTTGAAGGGAAGTTTAAAATAGGAGAGGTTAGTCCAAATGCTCTCTTACAAGTCTGAAAACTATATATAGGAGAGTCCAATCATAGTAATTTGCTCTTTTGGTCAATTTTTTTTCACTTTGCAAAAGGATGCATGATCTTTTTGTTATGGAACAAGAACACTAACTACTCTAATTGCATATTGCAAAAAAGTGGGTGCATGTGTGCTTAGGATTTTGTAGGCAGGTTCTTGGATACATGCTTTAAGAATTTTTTCCTGTATGATAAATCTTCATATTTGATGCATGTGTTCATCTATGATTGAAACTTAATCATAGCCTTCAAAGGGGAGTTCCAAAGGTGGAGCCCTCCTTGGCAACACCACGAAGAACAAATATGAGGCCACAAACGACGTCAACACTCCCAAAACTGAGGAAAGGACACCTGACCCTTCTCCAAAGAAAAAGCGTGAGAGGAAAAAGACTCAATCAGCCCCATCTCCCATAAAATGGAGCCAACGAAGAAACGTCCTTTAGGTAGTAGTGGCAGGCCTCGTGTCAAAACCCCATCTTCAGCATCTGGTTTGCCTGATCTGAGTGCTTCAGCTTCTTCAGCTCAATTGGCACATCAACCTTTCACTGACTTACAGCATGTGCAGTTGCGTGCACAGATCTTTGCTTATGGATCTCTTATGTGAGTGCGACTAGTTGTATTTTTGTTACCATGATTGGGTTCTTTTTCTTTTACTGTTCTTATCTTTGTTCTTTTACAATGTAGTCAAGGGGTGCCACCCAGTGAAACTTATATGGTCTCTGCCTTTGGAGATTCGGGTTAGTGTAACACTTTGGCCCTTTTTTCGTTTTCGTATTGTAAGTTTATCTTTCTTGTGTTTGTTTATTATTGGTGGAAACTTGTTAATGTCAGGTGCCGGAAGAAAAAAGTGGGAGGCAGCTTGGCGTATTGCCATGGAGAGATATCAGAATCAGAAGTCACCTCTGAGTGCGAGTTCTCCTGAGACACCTGGCAGTTCTCAACCAGGTAATTTCTCATATAAGAAGTATGAACCAATGATTGCAATTTCATCTGGTACAATAAAACTTTTGGCTGGTATGCATCTGACCCTCACTGGACCATCAATATACCAGTATTGTACTAGATCTCCTATACTAGAAAATCAACTTCCACTTGAGACTACCATATCCCTGGTACATATAATGTTTTGTTTGTTATTTGTTGCATTACTGTATCATATGATAGTTATTCATTCTGGACTCTATAGTGCACCGGTCAACTGAAAGCGCATCCAAGGAAAGTGCTGCAAAAAGAAAATCATCTGCTCCTGGGAAAAAAGCTAGTACTAAATCTGAAGTCCCCACAACTCTTACTGTGCCATCAGTATCTCCTATACTTCCTGCATCCCTGCCAAGGGGAACACACCTTGACTTCACCCAGAATGTGTCTCCATCTCCAATGTTTAACCCATACCAACCATTGCAAGTAAAACACCAGCCGTCTGGAACAGGGACACCATGGTTATCTCCTTCACACCCAAACCCTTGGTTACTTTCCACCCAGAGCTCTGTTTTTAAGACTGCACCAGTTTCACCCGTTCCAGCTGCTACTACTATCTCTACCACTGCTGAAGCATCAAAGATAACACCCCGTAGAAAGACACCATCCACATCGGTACCACTGCCTCCCCCTTTGCCAGTTGTTTTCCCGCCTACTAATTTTCCAGCAATCACTTCTGCTGCAAATACTACTGCAAGCATAGCACCTGTTTCCGCTCCATCGAATGTTATAGCTACAGTATCTCCTCCAGCAAGCATAGGGGCCACGGATGCACAAAAAATAACAGTTGTTTCTCCTCTTCCTACTGTATCCCCAACGACAACACCTAAAACAAGAAAGAGGAAGAAAGCACCTGCTACTCCAGCGACAGAGCCTGAGAAACCTCAAGTTTCATCACCTATGGCCTTGATCCCTACAAGTAGTTCTCCCTCGACTCAACCAAAAATTATTTTTACTGGACAGCTAGCTTCTGGCACATCTCTTGTTACCCCCACCTCACCTATTCCAAGTTACCCAGTGGTAAGTGCTAACATCTCCGTGGGACCCAGCGAGCATAACAAGACGACTGTTTCAGAAGATACAAGCTCTAGAATCGAGCAATCCAAGTTGCATGCTGAAGATGCAGCTGCACATGCGGCTGCAGCAGTCAGGTACAGTCAAAGTGTGTGGTCCCAGCTGGCTGCACAACGAAACTCTGGTCTTACCTCAGATGTTGAACAGAAGTTGGCTTCAGCTGCAGTTGCAGCTGCCGCGGCTGCTGCTGTCGCCAAAGCTGCAGCAGCTGCTGCTAAAGTTGCATCAGAAGCTGCATTACAAGCCAAGATGATGGCTGAGGAGTCAGTGAGGCCTCCTCTCATGTCTGAAAAAACTGGACCCCTTGGATCTGTGCAGGCTTCATTCATTTCTATGGCTAGAGAGACTGCAAAGCAAAGAGTGGAAACTGCTTCTGCTGCTGCAAAACGAGCTGAGAACTTGGATGCAGTGATCAGAGCAGCTGAGGTTGTGGCTGAAGCAGTGTCTCAGGCTGGAGTTGTGATTGCTATGGGAGATCCTCTGTCACTGGGGATAAAAGACCTGTTGGAGGCTGGTCCTGAAGGGTACTGGAAGGCACATTTTTCTAAAACAGAGATAGAGAAGCAGCTTCCTGCCACAACTAGTCACCTCCAACTTGAGGTTGGAGAAGCTCGGCCAGAGAATCAGGAAAAGGTGAAGGAGAAATCTTCAAGTACTCAAAAGGTGCCGAGAAATACTAATGCAGGTAACATTTTTTAGCCATTCTGTCTGCTTTGTTTCGTAAAGTGCCATGCAGGCAAATACATGTATTGACTGGCTCTTGTTGAGTGCTAGCATAAGATAATTGTTTTTAGTAGCATAATTGTCATATTTTTTTTAAAAAAAAAAGGAGAAAACATATCTTTGGTTTGTTCTCAATTAAACAGTTAAAGACTGGTCATTATTGTATCTGTTGTTTATTAATTGTTTGAAGTTTGAACCAGTGTTTTTAAATGCGGCCGCATGGACCGCATATGCCTATGCAGTCGGAAGCCGCGCTCATAACGTCATGCAGTCCCTCTCATGCGGTTTTGAATATGCGGGTGCAAAATTTAATATGTGGCGCATGGAACCAAAAATTAATATGCGTTATGTGGACCCAACCCAAAATCTCAAATTCAATTGCTCTCTGACTCTCTCCTCCAAACCTAAATCGATCTCTGGCTTATTTAGAATTGAATCCCTATTAAGAAATGCATATCAGAATGGATATGTTCAAAAGAAAATTACAAGCAAATTAAATAAGCTGATTACTAGTAATGTCCAGTTTAGTCTGATATGCACATTGGTTTTTTACACAATTACTAGAAAGACAATTCTAGTTTCTGATATGCACATTGTTTGTAATTTTGTATAATCTGTTTTGCAGTTTAGAATAGAGCCGCATATATAATTGCTGCTTGTATAAATTGTTTTGTTGTTTAGAATAGATCCACATATATAATTTTTGCATACAAAATTTGTTACATGAATTTATGTGGAAATAAATTCAAATGCACACATGAATATATATATATATATGAATCCTCATTTTAAAATCCGCATATGCGGCTGCATACCGCATATCCGGTATGCAGTGGCCTTCTGCATGCATGAAGAAAACCGCATTTAAAAACATTGGTTTGAACATCTGTTTAAATCTTTACACATTTACCTTTATGTGTTGCCTGTTAACAGGGAAAACAACAGGAGATGTCCCAGTTGCTTCTGAGAAAGATATTACTGTCAATGAGCTGCCTTCAGCAAAAGAGAAGGAAATTGGCTTCCAGAAAGGATCCCAAATTGAGGTTAGTAATTTCATACTATTATGTTTGCTTTCCATATAACTTTTCATGCTTCTAATTCTGATATGTTGTCTTGTAATGTATGGTAGGTGTTTGCTGATGAGGCCGGCCACAGAGGAGTTTGGTTTCATGCTATAGTTCTAGATGTGGAAGAAAACCGGATACATGTCTGCTACACTGATCGCTTTGCTGATGAAGGTATTCTTTTTCCATCTAGTGTTTTCATTCTGTCATTTCACCCGTCTTTTTTTCTTTTAATTTATTATGGACCAACCAGCCTCATAGCATTACCTGGATTGAAGCAGAATTGGGGCAAGTCAAAGAGTGGATTGTACTCAGAAATGAAGGTGACAAGCCCCCAAGAGTACGTGCCGCTCATCCAGCGACTGGCCCGAAACCAGAAGGAACAAGGAAGCGTCGTAGGGAGGCTGTCGGAACATGTTCCTGGGATGTCGGAGATCATGTTGATGCTTGGATCAGAGATGGGTAAGTTGTTCTTTTCTGGACTTTGCTTGTACTTCCTGATGCTTCCTCTGATATGCTTGACAAATTTGAGGGTTATTTGCAATCACATTAAGTTGATAATGAGAGGATGATTTTTCTTTTTATTTTAGAAAAAAGTGACACACCAGAGGTGTCACCTGTTTCATTCGAAACATCGAACCTATGTTTTACAAAACTCAATTGCTACATTTGAGCACCTTACTCAGAAATAACATTGAATCAACTGTGGTACCCCCGGTACTGATAATCCATGTACCAGTAATGAACCAGCCTATCCCTGTTCCAATATTTATAACAGCTATAAATTTTTGAGCTGCGCTCTCTAACTATCTAGCTAATACAGCAGCAAACCATTAAACTTAGAATTTGCCACGAACTCCAAGATTTATTATAAAAATATGCCAAAATATAAGAAGTTTTTATTTTAGTTCCTCCTTATGCTATGATTTGCCTCGTGCCAACACTGCCACCATGCTTGCTATCATCTCTTGTCCTCCAGGTTGAGGCACACCATCTCCATCCATCAGTCCCGGACTCTTCTCTATTTGCATCATAAAATCCTCTACACCCTCTGGAATGATGTTAGAGAGTAATTGCCTCCAATTATCCCCTAAACCAATCAGCCAATAGTGTTGCAGTGAAATAACAAAAGCAACAATTGACTTTCCAGTCTCTGGTAGCCCTTCTTTAAACACTATTCGATTTCTCTCCATCCAGGTACTCCACAGGATTGTAGAAAAAAAAAAATTTCATAGCATTTTCTTAAATATTAGGTATTTCCACTATAGCCCTCCAAATTTTAGCAACTGAAGTAGAAGTCATCTCACAGTGATTGTATCTTGCTAACCAAATCCAAAATTTGATGCACAGAGGTCCATTTGAACAAACAGGTGATCAACTGTTTCTCTATCATTGCAGAACACATAAGTTTCACTATCTATCCACCTTCTCTTATATATAATATCTCTAAGTCAAAATCTTTTTTGCGAACCATTCAACAAAATGTCTTTATCTTTAATAGCACCTTTGTTTTCCAAATTTTGCCTAACCAAGTATAACTGATACCACCAAAGTTCAGCCACTCGTACAGAGATTTTACTGGAAATTGGCCACAACTATCCCATTTCCATGGCAGCTTATCAGTATCATTACCAAGGTTTCACTATTTTTGAGTTATGATCAGATCAGCCCATTCTTGGGCTAAATCTCCATGTAAGCTTTTTCTAAATTGTAAAATAACAATATCATTCCTTAAAAACAAATATGCAAGGATACATGTTGCTGATAGCACACCCTGTACAGTTTAGGAAACAAATATGCAAGGATGATATCCCTGCATTATCAATCCTGCCGGAAATCAATATGTGTTACCATATTCCACCTGAAAATAACATCCCATTTGAACTGTCTTTGCAATCAATTACAGCTTTCCTATTCCTGTACTTGTCAGTACAATAATTTCCCACACACGAGAGGATTAAATTTAGTGTGAAGAATGACTAAATCGGACTTAAGCTCAGAAGTACAATATCTTATTTTTAGAGAAAAAAGGTGAATATTGTCTAACAGTGCTGCTTATTCAGCTTATAATTTGACTTTTTTTTCTCACAGTTGGAGAGAAGGAATTGTGACTGACAAGAGCGATGGAGATGGAACCAAGTACACCGTTCAGTTTCTAGGTAACTGCAGTAACTGTTCATTACCTCATAATCTGTATTTGCTGTCTGAGTAGTATTTAGGCTCTTCTGCGAATGCAGTTGCAGGCGGGTCTTCAGTTGTGGAATCTTGGCATCTACGACCATCTCTCAATTGGCAGGATGGCCAGTGGTCTCTGTGGTCACGCTCCCTTGCCAAGAAAACTCATCCAAAAGAGGTTGCTTTTAATTTCATTTAGTTAAATCTCCCCCCCTATAACCTCAATTTCCTGCATTCTATTGTTTGGTGGCATGGTAGGGGTTATGACTTATAGGGTGGTAAAAAGACATTATTCTGTCTTGAGGGATTAGTAAGGCTGCTGAATCGTGTTAATTGAGGTGTAATTCCACAAAATTGAGAGGTTCATTATAGAACTGGGGGAACAGGTATGGTTATTATTCTCTTGCTGCCGTAGCAAGGTTCAGCACCAGCTTGCACCTGATTTGGCAGCACTTCTATTAAATTAAAGTTTAAAATGAATTTGGTGTTTATGCAGGGTGAATCTCCTTATGAAAAGCGTCAGAGGTTTGGCCAGCTTGAATCAGATCCTAATCAAGCAACAACCGCTGCAAATGCTAACTCAGGGCCTGTTCCCCAGAAAAAGTCTGAAGATTCTAGACTGCTGAATTTGCCAGCTGATGAGAAGGTTTTAACCATGGGGAAATTTACAATGGGTGAGCCAAACTCAAAGCGTGTGCGCCCAGGTCCCCAGAAGGAAGGTTCCAGGGTAGTATTTGGTGTGCCAAGACCAGGCAAGAAGAAAAAGTATATGGACGTGAGCAAGCACTATGATGGAGGGAAGCCTGACAAGGTGGCTGCTAGTGCCACTGAAGCAAACTCTAACCCTAGTGTTAAACTTGCAAATTATCTGATGCCCCAAAATAGGGTACCCAAATCAAAAGCTGAGCCAAAAGCGAAGGAAGCGGCCGACTCCAAACAAAGGGCTGGAGTTAAATCTGGAAAATCTCATGCCTTGAACAGCAGCGATACTAGCTTAGATTCCTTGTCAGAACAGCGGGTTCCACCTAGGAAGAAATTAGGCATGTCCGTCGAGCATGATGTAGGAGGTAAAGGAAAGGCCATTTCTTCTGCTGCTGGAAATGCTGATAGTTCACTTACTGACTCGTCCGAACCACGGAGGTCTAATCGTCGTATCCAACCCACCTCTAGGGTAAGTGCTTTTTTTTTTTTTTTTAACAAAGGAAGCTGTTACTTTCATGTTTGTTGATGTAGATACAACTTTTAACATCATATTGTGTATTTTTTTTGGAAAATTATTTTATTTAGTTGCTGGAGGGGTTACAGAGTTCTCTCATGATAGCCAAGGTGCCAACTGACAAGGGTACACGAACTACCCTCAAAGGTGGAGTGCCTTCAAAAGGTACATGTCCAGTGTTTCTTTTCAATAACTTCTCTTTCTCATTGATTAAATTATGTAGATTTTTTTTTTTCATAAATAATTTACTTTGTTGGTTAACTTTGGTTTTTCTTTGTATTTGATATTTAAAATACTGAAGCAGATCGAGTAAATGGCTGAAAGGAGGTCAGAAGCAGTGTTAAGAATCTCTCGTGTACATAGAGGGGTACCCTGTTAAAATTGATGTGTAGATCTTGGGTTGAAAAGCTTTGTTTTTCTGGTTCTGATGTAAAATGTAAGTTAGCTTTAAGGTAGGTATTTTTCTATTTGTTATATTTAGTTGGTTGTCGTTTAGTTTACTGCTGACATGTTGTATCCTAGCTAAACAGAAAACTTAGGTGTAAGCAAAGGATGCAAATTCCTTGACGCTAATGCTCTGGTCGTGTTATGTTGAATCAGCTTCGGCGCCTTTAATAACTTGAAGAGGAGTGTATTTTAGTATAAATAATGGGCCTATTGTTCCTATAACTGCAGATTGTATTAGATTTTAGTGTATACTCTCATAGTCGTATTGTTCCTATTGCGTAGGACTTGCTGCCCCAGGCCGCCATAGGATATTATTTTAATTTATGTCCTGTTTTCTTATAGTGCGTGCAAAAGAATCGATATATGCTATGTCCCTCGTTTCGACTTATCAAACTCGTCTCCTGATATACTCTATATCTGAACCGTTCATTACGAATCATAATTATTCTCTCTTCTCAGTATCTATTTGCATGCACAGATGGCGCTACTCTCGCGACTGTGTTGCAACACATTTGTACGCTGAAGATGGACCCACAGCCTGAGACTGGCTTTACATTTCTATGGACATTGACACCACACAATTCACAATATTATAAAAAATATTATATAATAGACAATTTTGCCCTTCAATGAATTTCTTTCAACGCGAACAAATTTCTTATATAATTGCTACAAGCTAGATCATTTTAGTTATTTAATTGAATATTTTTATATTTGTAGCCGATAAACCAAATCATAAAGAATGCTTTTGTTATGCATACGGTAATCTTTTTAATATGTTTTGAAAGTCTAAATATGTACAAAGAGTATACAAATAAAATATCCAATATAACTACATAAACATAACAACAACTTCAAAAGAGGTGAGCACAACTCCAAAAGACTATCGGATTGTCTTCAAACACGAATCCAAATCATTTAAACCCATTTACTTCATAAGTGAAATGTTAGAAGTTTCGAATTCATTTAGTACAAAGTCAAGCAGTAAAAAAATAAATAATTTATAAGTTATTTTATATATTCATTTTTTTATCGCTTGATCTTGTACTAAATGAACTTGAAATTTTTAAAATTTTGCATATACATGTAACAGCATAAAGTAGATGGATTTTAATAATTTGAATTCGCCGTTTAAAATCAATCCTAATAGACTTTTGAAGTTGTGCTCACCAATCCCTCCTGGTGAGCACATCACACTCTTGCTTTGCTCACTTAATTATTATATATCATTGTTGCATTTTTTATTTTATTACAAGTTTATTCGGGAACATACGGACTTCAAAATATATTTAACCAAGTATTTTCACAAAAATAAGTCACACAGAAATTGCGTTCACCCTGTGAGTATCCCACATGTATCTGAGGGTGCAATACTGAATGAACGGAGAGGGCTTGTTCGACATGACCTCTTTATAACTTAAAAGTGAAGGATTAATCTTTTAAGAAATACTTGTTCGTTTGAAAGTAGAATTAGGGATAAAGAGTAGAATATATATCATTTGCAAAGAAATATTTGTTCATTTGAAAGTAGAATTAAGAATAAAAAGTAAAATATATATTATAGTATGCAAATTAAGATCGAAATACCTCTATATATTTTTTCTTCTCAAATATGCTGAATTCGGTAATGACTTCTTTTACAGTGATAAGTAACGTTTCATACTTGTTCGTTTGTTACTTAGTTAATTTAAAGCTTAGATTAATTGATTATGGATATTAAAAGCTGAGAGCAAGCTTAGAACCCCTAATATAATTAAAGGGATCAAAAGAATCCGGTGTCTATTATGATTCTAGGGGGGGCCGCTCAGGTGACCTGAGGTGCAATAGAAAAAATCAGACCGTTCTTTTAATTTTGGTGCGAATCTTAAAGCAACCATAAACCCTCTATAGTCATAATAGGCATCTTTTGCTTTGGCTCGGACTAAATCCAGACCGTTCATTCTTTGTTGCACCCTAAGTACCTGTGCGGATACAAACCAATATAAACTCCAGATACCGTTGAGTCCGTATCCCCTCAGATATCTGAGGCTATTGAATGGAAAATAAACGTCCCAGATTAATTTAAGCCGGGTCAAACTCAATTTGATGCCTATGAAAACCATAGGAGTTTGTTTTGAGATTCGTGCCAGGTTAAAAGAACGGTCTGGATATATTTATTGCATTCGACATCGTACTCGCACCATCGCCGAATCTACAGTATATCTAATATCAGCGGGGGAAGAGACGAGAGCGGTCTCCATCTCCACTGGCCACTGCCGATTCACCCTTCCTCAGCAGTAACCATGAGTGCCATGAAATTTTGTCGTGAATGGTAGGTCCCTCCCCACGCCTCTCTCTCTATCTCTCTCTCGCCGAAGTAGGGAGAGGAAAAGCTGGGTTCGGACAATCCTTAGGCTTGATAAAGGCTAATACCTAATATGGGTCTTTGGGGATTGGGGACTCGGGGTACTAAGGTTCTTCTGATCCTAAGAGCTATCTGTATTAAAATTTATTTGTTATTTCTAAAAGCATTTGTGGTGCTTCCTATTTTAAATTTTGAATTTAACGTAATTTCTAATTTAGAAACAAGAACAACAACAAGCCTTTAGTCCCAAAAAAAGTTGGAGTAGGCTACAAATGAAACCTAACCGGTGGTTGGTTTGAGGGTTTCATTTCCATAAAAAAGGCTGTGTTGTTACGCTGGCTCGGCACGCCTTATTACAACCCTCCTCCTTCTTCCTGGCTTGGGACAGCCTGTGTAGATTGCTTGGGACAGCCTGTGTAGAATCTACACAGGCGAAGTTACTTAATTTCTAATTTAGAAAGATTTCTTTAAAAAAATCACTTTCTAACTATTTCTGTTAGTTCTCGTTCTCTCTTCCATAGTAATAATTGTAATAATTGCTGACGTGGTTACTAGAAAATATAAAATTTATTGCGCGAGCTTAGAGGTTTAAAATTAAAATGAACTTAAGTTCTATTTAGTACTCGACAGCTGTTTTAATTTCTTCTTAATTTTACTGATGTAGATATACTTACTATGATACGTTTGTGCAGTAACAACATACTTTACCCCAGGGAGGACAGGGATCAGAAGATCCTCCTTTTTGCTTGCCGCAATTGCGAGCATCAGGTCTCCTCTTCTTCCTCTTTTGGTTCAATATATACATACAGTATTGTTATCAATCATCGCCGGTAAATTTACCTGAAATTGCCTTGTCTAAAGAACATGTTTTCCGGGAACTCATGTGCAGGAGGTGGCAGACAACAACTGTGTGTACCGAAACGAGGTGCACCACACAGCAGCTGAGCGCACTCAGGTGTTGCAGGACGTCGCAGGGGACCCCACCCTCCCTCGCACGAAGACTGTCAAATGTGCCCAGTGCGGCCATCCTGAGGCTGTCTTCTTCCAGGTATGTACAAGGAGAAAAACGGCAAAATTTTCTTGGTCTCAGTCTGGTACCGACCAGTAGGGTTGTTTTCTGATTCTTTGGCTGGAGAAATCAGTTTGAAAGGAATACAAATTGAAAATAAGATGAGCGAGAATGTCATGTTCTGAACTTTTTGGGGCTAATGGGTTGCTTTTGTTGGATGGATACTTGTGTTTCAGTTAGTGAAGTATCAGTATGTTGAACTGTAATGTACCCATCAGAATGGTACCGCTACAGTTTTTTTTGTCCAAAGTCTTGCTTTTTATTTTTATTTTGTTTTTTCCTGGCTTATTTTCTTGGTCTAATTTGGGTTGAATTGAGGACAAAGTAAAGCTGAACTTAAGGATTAGACCCCTGCGTTTTTCCTATCCTGGGTTGAATAGGATGTTTTGCAACTTAGTTTTATGTGCCTGAAATTAATGTTTAATTCTCACTTGTTATTAAACCCTAAACCCTAAACTGTAAACAGAAAGGATCAAAATGCAATTGTACCAGATCGTTTGCATGTGGGTGAGGTCTGGCACTGGTATCATTTTGGTGTTTACCAGAATCAGGGTTCTTGATCTGTTACCAACTTGAGCAATTTGATCCTTTTTGTTTGAGCTAATAATTTTTCTTGACTTGTTTGCTCCTTTGTTACATATTGAGGTCCATACGTAGATGCTTATTTGGACTAAATTGATAACTTCTGAAGCTAACCTAGACTTAATTGCACAATTAGGGTACATCGAGCTCTTTTGGGTAATGTTAGAATTTGAGTATGCGTACCATCCCACTGTTCTGTTGATGGAAAAATTCTGTTCTAGTATGTATTTTGCCAAACCAGAAATTGTTGGCCTTAGAAGTGCTTCTAAGGTTGTGCCATTTGACTCAACTCGATTTACCCTTTTAATATAGTGCATTGATCTGAGAAATAATTTAATTTGGTTTTCTGATCTACAGGCTACTGCTAGAGGTGAAGAAGGAATGACACTTTTCTTTGTCTGTTGCAACACTAACTGTGGCTATAGGTGGAGAGATTAGAGGTCATTTGATGATTTCAAGCTACAAAAATGTTCGGCTTTAGTTTAGTTTTGCTGTTGTCTTTCTATACAAAGGGGGAACTGTAGCTTTTGTGGACTAGGCTGAGAGAGCGTACTTTTAGTTTTGTCATTGCTGAGCAGTGCAAGTTCTTAAATTCTTATTTGATACTGTGAATGGACTCATTTCTAACATTACCTTCGATTTTGACTTCCGCGTGATTTTGTTTTTTATTCATTAATTTGGATGTCTTAACGTGATAAAAAAAAATGTGGAAATGAGCTAAGATTGTGACTTATTTCCACAGAAGATGATGCAATTGCTGACTACAATTTCCTGGTAGTTGCTATCTTGTGTTTCTTTCATTTGTAATTTATTTTTTATTCATTAATTTGGATGTCTTAACGTGATAAAAAAAAATGTGGAAATGAGCTTAAGATTGTCACTTATTTCCACAGAAGATGATGCAATTTCTGACTACAATTTGTTGATGTTTATCTAGGCGAACGGATTTGAAGTGCTCTGAAATGTTACTGTTACATGTGGTTCTGAGAAGGTTTGTTAATGTTGCATAGGTTAAGGTTGGATTAATTCTGGATCGGAAGTAACTCAAATTTTGAGTTTAGATCCGGACCGTCTGATCATCCGAGGTGGAATGCATGGTACCGTATATTCAACAAGTAGATGAGAAATAATAAAGGATTAGTGAGGAAACTGCTGGTACCATATATTCAAAATTCTGGCATATTCCGTGCAACAAGCATCCCTTTATTGGTAGTGTTAATTCTTTTGCTGGAGATGTCTCAGTTAATGAAGGTGGGAAGTATTGCAGAAGTGGTGATTTTAGAGACGAGCAATCCCATCTGTCCTACTTTTAGGTCGGTTTTCTTTTTCTTTTAAATCAATTTCAATATTTATTTCATATAATGCATATTTTTTTGCTACGTTATACTTTCGAGCTTTTCCTTTGTCCAATCAGCTCGTTTTTAGTAATTGTAGACTGAATTCTCCTTATCAAATAAGGTTTCTTATCGAGGAACTTCAATTCGAAATAATCTCCTTTTTATTCTATTCCAATGAATTGAAATGAATTTTTGTTAGATTTTTCTTCTGATCACTCAACTACTTGCGGCAAGCAACCATGGGTGTCTTCTCGTCACAAAAAGGGAATGCGGCCTTTCTCGAGTCCTGCACGAAGCAACTGCTCAAGTGCCATGCTAGCCAATAGCGTTTCTCCGTGTCTCTCATAATATCAATATGCCTCATGCCAACAATCATTGGATGTGGGCTTCAGAATTCGGCTTTTCATTACTACTAGTTCTTTTGCTCCATTGTTTTTTTTGCTCTTTTTTTGAAATCGTTTATCATGGCCTTTCTTTCCTTTTATGAGGGCAAAACGTTATTTGAAGATAAGGGCCATAAGCTCTCGCGTTGGGTGTATAACGAGACATGACCAGTAATAAGAGGTGGCAAATGTAAATTTTTTTCTTCAATTACTGGTCTCGCTCTTGTTATACACCCAGAGGGAGAGCTTGTGGCCCTTGTCCTCAAATAACGCTTTGCCTTAGCAAAAAACAATGGAGCAAAAGAACTAGTAGAAATGGAAAGCTGAATTTTGGGGCCCACGTCTAGTGATTGCTGGCACTAGGCATATTGGAGACTGTACACTAGCTGCAATGATATTATGGGAGACACAGAGAAGAGCTATCGGCTGGCGTGGTACTTGGCCAATCCAGTCTCATCCAACCCAACGGTGGAGATGCAATCCCTTCATTGATTTCGCTAGGCTGATCGATTCCCAGCTCTCACTGATGGAGTCTCAGCTCCTAGCCAAATCTTGTGGGAAAGGGGACTTTTTCCAGGTTATTTAGTCATTTTCAAGTCCTATTTTGTCAGAATTAAGAGGCCAAATTAGGTTCACCTATGGAAAAAGATACTGATTGCAGCTGATAAATTATAGCGTTCCAACTAAGTGGATTGAGAGAGGGAAGACTGCGATGGAGGGGGGGGGGGGGGTGGTTTCAGATTCAAAAGTCAAAAGCTGGATTGAGCAGATGTTGTGTATCTCAATATATAGTTTGATAGTACAAATTTGACATTCTACCGGATGTACCTCCTATTTTCATGTCGTAAATTCATTTATATTGGATTCCTTTTGTATGTAAACTTGTTTATCGGTAGTTGGGGGCTTGGGGCACACTGCTCAAAGGGCAGGTCAGTAATCCTCAGAGCATAAATTAGTGGATTTAAGGTTTAGCTCTGGCCTAATTCTATTTTGGTTGACCTTATTTGACCTGAAACATAAGGAGCTTATTGACAGCTCTCTGCAGTTCATTTTAATTGCTTCAAGTTGGGCTTTTCTGGTACTCTCTTCCCACTTAAGTGTATAATTTATTTATTTTCTAATAAAACAGTTTGGCATATGCTTTTTGCTGTTCCTACAAGTAACAATTGTTCTCATCTCAAGCATCACGACCCTTCAAGTAAACAATGTTCATGGCCTTCAATTAAAGAGAGATGATATTTGGATCCCTGCCACTCCTTGAAGGGGCTTTTATACTCGATGTTGGAGATTGCTTTCAGGCAAGGATTCTATGTCGAAATTTGAATCATTGAACACAAAATATAGGCCTCAAACTGAATCCATGATTTATATATTCAATATTATCAGCAGAAAATTTTTCAGTTATTTATTTTCTATATTCAATAAAAGTTGTATCAAAAGAAATACAAAAAGAAAAAAAAAAAACTGAAAATTTTCTGCTGATAATACAATGTAAAGAACCAAAATTGGCTGGTATTAAACTAAATGGACTTGGGCCAGTACATACAATGTAAATAAAAATCCGTGTTTTTAAGGTGCTCCTTACCAACCAATAAAAAAAAAACCACTATGTTTAATTTTAACTTGATGTTTCTTTTTAACTAATTGGGTAATTCTGGCACATCCAAGTTTTATGTACATCCGTTTTTAAGATACATCCTATAGGTAAAATTTAAACTTGAGAAATATAGTTACTGCCATGTTTTATTCAAGAAAATGGTATTTTTCCTCAATTTACATTTTTGTTGATGAAAGAAATAGTTTGCATTAAATCTATAGACCTAAGATCAAAGATCAAGATACAATTTTCCTTATATAAAAGATATTCAATTTGATCTATTGGAAAGAGTAGAATCCCTAGTTGAAAGTGTGGCCTGTGCACTCACTCTCTTTCTTTTCCTCAAGGTTAATTGAAATTACTTTTCTGCCCTAAAAATTAAGTGATATTATTTTGGATGTATGCTTGAGACATTATGCACAGGAAAACTTGTATGTACGCTTGAGACATTATGTGCAGAAAAATTAAGTGCTATAATTTTGGTTGTGAGCTTGAGACATTATGTGCATAAAATTTAAGTGCTATAATTTAGGATGTACGCTTGAGATATTATGTACATAAAACTTGTATGTACTCTAGAATTACTATAGCATGTTTAATTTAGTTTACGTGAAACCATATATAGTAAATTTGTTTGTTTCCTCCTTGATCTGTGTACAAGACCTACATTGTACCTTCAGGTTAAAACAGAACCTTATTATTTTACAAGAAATGGTAAATCTTGTGGATTTTAACAAAAATGTAGGATCCACTCCTGTACTCTTCCACTTGTATCTGCAAATCTAAAAAATTAATAAAATTGTTAATCAATTTAGAGAAATATTCTCCTGCGCCAATAGTCTTTTCCCGTGCAATTCCCCCAGTGTAGTTTCCTTCTATCAACATCTTTTCTTTTCAAGAAACTAGTTGAGTATATACTTTTCACATTTACTGTTTTCTCTGGCCATCTTCTGTCCAAGACCAGTGACTGGCTGACTGCTGCCACCTTTTACTGGCGACTTAAAGAGACCATCTCCTTCTCCAGTGGCCTTCTTCTCCTTCGGCATTATTTGACTCCTCTGGCAACAATCTCTTCTGGAATGCCTCCTTTTTCTGGTAGGACAGTCTTTCTCTTTGCTAATTTTTGCACGGTCTCCTTGTAGACAACACCGCTTCCTCAGGCAATCATTCAAAGCCCTACCTCCTTATTTTGTTTCTCCTAGCTGTTTCCTTCCAGACCTTTATGGTGCTACTATATCATGTTATGTAGAAGGGGTAAAAGTATATTTAAGGGTTTGTCCTAACAAAAATAATTGCTTGTCTATGTGAAATAATCACTGCTGTGAATTAAATAATCACTTCCCTCATTCATATTAGGTTCTCAAGTGAATATTCAATTTAGTATAATTGTGTTAAAAAAATTCTCTTCATAGAAGCAAAACTCAAGTGCAAAATATACAATTAATCATAATTACTTGTTCTGACCAGAACAGTCAATTGTTATGGCAAAAAGTTCACTTATTTTGACCAAAATAATCACTTTCAGAGTCTCTGTCTACCATAGTATTGAATCCATGTTCATCATATTGAAGTTGTGGACAAGTCCATGGGATAAAATGGCCAATGAAACATTGGTTTTTTACTTCTAAAAGATCCATCACGTATTTCCTTTCTTTGGCCTTGGAAATGTGAGAGAGAATTCCAACATTCAATTAAATTAACACGAGCAACATCAATCGTCCTGATTTAAAAAAATTGTGAATTAAGAGCAATTTACTCTGTGAAGAACCAAATAAATGCAATTGTCCATAAAAATTGATCTTTCAATTCTAATATCTCAAAATTTGAATATGTGAATTTGTTTTCTGTTGTCGATAATAATATAATTGGTAATTTGGTATTTAAGAAATCTAAACTTACAATTATTTTGATACATAAATTATAGGATTATTTCGTCAATTTAATTACCATCCATCTTTCCTATCCTCTAGAAATAAACTCACAGTTGAACCAAATCCTCCTAACATTTGCTACTATATCTTTATTTCCGCACTATATCATTTCAATTTATCAATTAATGACATTCCAATAGTATATCAATTTTTTTTTTTTTTGTAAAAGAAACTTCCTTCTTTCGCAACTATACACGACAAATCAAAATGCAACCTTGCTGCGCAGCACCAACAAATTGTACCCCTAAGGTACATGCATACACACCAACCCTACAAAAGGATAATAAGGGCAAAAAAAACAGAAAAATAATATAATCTTATCAATCCGCAGAGAGGATCGATCCCCATTTCCACTACCAAATTAACCGCAGCAGTAATAATGAATACTATGAAATTTTGTCGCGAATGGTACATCTTCTCTCTCCCTCAAAAATCAGTCGAGGATTTGAGCCTTAGGACTGAATAGCTATTCTAGTATATGTATATGGAGATTTAGGAATTAGGGTTTATATATTATATTGTAATTTTGTTGTTGAATTGGTTTCTTTATTGATCAATGTCTGTGTTTTATTTAGTCAAAACAGACTGAATACTAACAGAAAAGATTACTAAAATACATTCATGCAGTAATAACATGCTTTACCCGAGGAAGAACAGAAGGAACAAGGTCCTCTATTACGCCTGCTGCAATTGCGACTATCAAGTATCGCCTTCTTTTCCTCTCGTTTCAATTTAGACAAACAAGATTTTGGCAATCATCACCTGTAAATCACCCCTTAAATTGCACTTATCTAAAATCATTTTTTTATGAACTTGTGTCAGGAGGTGGCAGATAATAACTGTGTGTACCGAAACGAGGTGCACCATTCAGCAGCTGAGCACACTCAGGTATTACTAAATTTGATGGAAGACCCCACCATTCCTCACGAAGGCCATCAAGTGTGCCAACTGCGGGAAATATGAGGTTGCCTACTTTCAGGTATTACAAGTGGGAATAAGCAATATTTATCGTAATCTCAGTCTGGTACCAGTCAATAGGGTTATTTTCTGATTCTTTGGCTGAAGAAAATAATCCAAAGGAAAGACACGAATATTGAAACTAAATGAAGCAGTAGAGTACATGTTTCAAAATTGGGGCTATATGAGGTTTCTCTTGATGGACGGACACTTATCTTAGTAGTGTTTCAGTTAGCGAAGTATAAGTATGCTCAACTGTAATGTACTACCATAAGTACCAGCACAATCTTTTTCTCCCAAATGTTGTTCCTTCTATTTTGAATTTTGTTCTGGCTTTTTTATGTTTATTTGGGTTTAATTTGAGGAAAATTTGAAGCTGAATTTTCATCCATCACCTGTTGAATTGGGATGGTTTGTGATTTCTTTTAGCCTTACTTTGAAGTTATACAAGTTGCTTCTTTGTAGGGATATGCTTTTACCGAAAAGATTGTGTACTTAATTTTTGGCATTTGGTAAGGTCTGACACTTGTATACACAAATGTGTACCAGAAATCAGGGTACTTGTTCTTTTACTGGTTTGAGATATTTGTTCTTTTTTCGAGTTGATTTTATTTCTTGATTTGTTTGCCAGTTAATTGCATAATTGAGGGGTCTATTGAGGCTGATCTCGGTACATTAATAACATCTAAAACTAAAACCTAGCGTAAGCTAAAGCTCAATTGGTCAGGTTAGGGATAGCTGCAGAATTTACGGCCCCATATTATACCATTCCTGTACTGTGCTATGAAAGGTTCAGTATAAGGACCCACCAAATCATAAATTCTTGACCTTATCAGCACTTGTAGGGTTTATACACCAACCTTAGTAGCACTTACTAAGGGTTTTCTCATTTGACTCGACCCATTTGACCCTTTTGATGTAGGATAAAAAGTAGTATTTCTTTTCACTGAATTCTCCAATATCTCAGAACAGGGAGGTTTTAATTTTGCTTTTCTAATATACAGGCTCCAGCTAGAGGTGAAGAAAAAATGACACTTCTCTTTGTCTGTTGCAATACTAATTGCGGTTTGAAGTGGAGAGAGTAGTGGTGGTTAATGAGTTTTATGTCTTCAAAATATTTATTGCTACTTTGGTTTTGCTCTCATTGTTCTATTGCAAAGTGGAACTTAGTTTTCCATAAAATGTTGAGCAGTGCACCATAACTCTCTTGTTGAGTGGTGCATGTTGTTAAACATTTGTTGATAACTTGAGGTATCAAACTATTATGGCCTTATGGGGTACGTTAGATGTACTCATTTCTAGTACTACCTTCATTTATGTCTGCGTGATTGTGTGATTGATTCATGAATTTGGATGTCCTGACGAGATAAAAGAGGTGGAATTGAGCACATTCTGTGTTGAAAAGCAATTAAAATGTAAATTGTGCTTGTGCGTATTATCATTCACTTGGTGGTACTACAAAATAGAAAATGCGGGCGAACAATGGTAATGGTTAGGCAAACCATTGGAGAAACCTTTTATTGGTTGTTGTACTGAATTTCACTAAATTGGGCTGAGTCTAAATTAATTCTGAACCATAAGCAAACAGAGTCGTGGGCCTAATTTTGAGCAATCTGCGAACCCAATTTTGGGCCACAACACGCAGTAACCCAATTTTAAGTTGGGTGTGATTACGCACTGCGCAGTCTGATCTCTGATGTTTAAAATGCAGTTTTCGTTGCATGCTAGGACTATCTATATATGGATGTATGTTTCGATCAACTTTAAAAACTTACTATTTTAATAAAAAAGTTTTTAATGAATTTTAGTTGATTTCGTTGAGTTGGGTTCAGTTCGAGTCAATAACTTGATTTGTTGAGAACTCAAAAATCAAAACCAATTCGATTATTCGAACGAGCTAATTGCCAGCGAGCTGCGAATTTTATCTCAAATACTAATCAGCTAGCTCTCCTTGAAACCTTGTGACTACTCATTTTCACTGATAAAATGGAGTTGGTGGGTTCACTTCCGGTGGCCAACGTGCAGGCTCTCGCTGCCGCTTCAAACGGGGACCCAGACCATGTGCCCCCTAGGTACATCCGGCCAGAGGCCTCGGCCGATCCAGTCTCATCCAACGGTGGAGATGCAATCCCTGTCATCGATTTCTCTAGGCTGATCGATCCCCAGCTCTCACCCACGGAGTCTCAGCTCCTAGCCCAAGCTTGCGAGGAATGGGGCTTTTTCCAGGTTTTTATTAATTTTTCAATCCTCTTGTTAAAAAACCAAACTATTTAATCCAAAATTTGTCGGATAGGTTGAAGACCAAATAAACTGGATCCAATGAACACCCCTACTTAAAATAGGCTAATTAAGCTCATCTTTTGAATAATAATAAAGACCTTATGATTGCAGTTGATCAACCATAGTGTTTCAACTGAGCTGATTGAGAGAATGAAGAGTGACATAGAGGGGTTCTTTAAATTACCATTGGAAACAAAGAGGCAATTTGCTCAGCAGCCTGGCCAGCTCGAGGGTTATGGCCAGTTGTTTGTGGTTTCAGAGGAACAGAAGCTGGATTGGGGCGATGTTCTTTATCTCAATACATTGCCGATTGATAGTAGAAATTTGAGATTCTGGCCAGATGTACCTTCTAGTTTCAGGTTACAATTTCATTTTAGTTGATTGATTGTTTATGAGTTGATATCAGTATTTGGATAAGGTCAGGTCATGGATCCTCATAGCATAGATGGATTGGTTGCTTTTAACGTCAAGATCAGTGTTAGTCCTAGATTTGGTTGACCTTACTTGACCCCGAAATATTGATGTTCAGAGCAGCTTTTTGTTTTTCATTTTAATCTCATAATTGGCTATAGTTAGGTATTTAAGGTAGTTACTGTTTTGTGGTGGATTGTGGAACTTGTATGGTGCTGAAAGGTTTGGCCCTCTTGTTGCCTTTAACTTGTATTCCTAACAATACCTTGATTATGAGAGCCTCATCTAGTCTCCAATTCATTGATGGGCCCGGTCAACACATGCACAAAGAAAAAATATTAACTGATGATGAAACTAAGAGCGATTATATGTGGACAATCCCACAATTTGTTCTTCATGTAGTTGTAACTATTTTTTGTTGCTATTATCTTATAGGCCTACACTAGATAAATACTCGTCAGAGTTGAATCAAATTGTGCATTCTCTCTTGGCCATAATTGCCAAGAACCTAGGACTACAACCCGAGGTCCTTACTGAGAAATGCAAAGATGGTGTTCAGTCAGTAAGGATAAACTATTACCCCCCATGTCTCCAATATGATAAGGTTAGACATTATTAATTTTTTTTATTTTCTTTTTACATTTTATTCCCCTACTATTTCATTTCCTTTTTTCACATCCAGTAAATGAACCTATGTTTAAAAAAAAAGGTAATGGGATTCTCACCTCACTCTGATGGCGATCTACTCACCATGGTGCTCCAAGTAAACAATGTTGAAGGCCTTCAAATAAAAAGAGATGGCACCTGGGTTCCTGTCAGGCCCCTCGAAGGGGCTTTTGTGGTCAATCTTGGAGATTGCTTTCAGGCAAGAATAACTATACTAAAATTTTAAACCATTGTGCACAGTTACCGGTCTTGTACCAAATCTTTTTTCAATTTATTGAAGAACCATATTTTGAGTTATTCATTTCTTTCATGCACTTATGGGGATTAGATGAATTTTTGGCTTAGAAAAGGATCTACAAATGAAGTTCCAACAAAAGAATTACCAACAAAAGAATAAACAAGTTTAGCTGGTACCAAACTGACATTGCATGGGTTTAAATAGTACAAACTGAATTAAAATCCCTTGCTTTGTAGAATGTTCCTTGCCCTTAAAGATCAACTACTTTTTATTTTAACTGTTGTCTTCTAATTTCACTTATCCAGTGAGTTCTCTCAAAAGCAATATTTTAATACATTTGTTTGATTTCCCCCTTTAACTGGATATACAACAATTTTATTTTATTTTTGTTTGCAGATCTTTACAAATGGCAAATACAAGAGTATCGAGCACCGGGCTGTAATAAATCCAGAGAAAGAGCGGCTCTCTATAGCAGCATTTCATAGCCCGAACTTGCATGCCTTGATTGGGCCTCTAACTGAGCTTATAAAAAATGAATACAAGATGTACAAGACCGTCGACCATGAAAATTATATGCGGCTCTTTTTCTCCTCAAAGCTAGAAGGAAAGAGTTTCTTAGACCAAATGAGGTTACATTCCAGTTAAACTTTGTGGCATTTTGGTTTGATCTTTATCATAACTTCGCTAAAAATTCTTCAAGTTTATCCATCAGTTCAAGGATGCACTTGGACTATTAAAAACAATAAAAAAATAATAGCACCGCTGAGATATATTTCTGGTGTTCACATGCTTTCTAATTTGACAAAAAAACCAGTAAAAATTTCAGCTTGTTTTTGCCCAAAGCTATAGAATTTCTAATTTAAGCATGAACTTTGGACCCACATGCATATTAGATACTTAAGAAAAAAAACACTCTTTTTCCTCTCATTTAAAGAGAAATTGGTTGCCCAAACCTTTCATTTGTAAATTAAGGGGCAATTTATAATGCAAGAGAGAACAGTTGGGCGCTAGAAGGAACTTTGACCAAGTTATAAATTGTCTTTTGATCAAACATCTGTAAATATCACTAATGTTACCGAGCTTTACCCATGTTATAGATTGTCCCTTCATTTTTGTCTTCCAAAATCACTAGAATTTCATTTTTCTGAATCAATATATTATTTTTGTTTGTTTTTCATCAAATAAGTTAATGAATTTGACGTTCTCTCATTTGCCCATCCGCCTTTCCCTCCCCATGCTCATCATCTGTCATAACCTTTTCTGTTTGTTTTCACCTTTTTGAGTACTTTCTCGTTTTATATTTATCTTCCAGAAACTAATTAGGGAACCTGATAAATGAAATGAGTATTCAAAGAGGTGTCACTGGAATAGGGATAGAGGTGCCACTAAGAAATTAAATGCATAATGAATTATTTGATTAGTCAAAATGATTAAATAGTGATAGATTCAATTAAAATAAACTGTTGGCAAGTTATAAACTTATACAATATTATTGTTGCTCATCATCAATCATAACCTTGCCATTCCATAAGAGTCAGACTGCCCTTGCTGCGCCAGTCCAGCAAGAAATGATTTTGCAAACATCTCCATTTGCCCTCCGGCAAGTGCTACGGTAACCTGAACTGAGCCTTTCTCCTTACCGGCAAACATAGACACCTCTCCATCAAAGTTCATTGAAACCAGCTCCACCCGACTCGGCCTCCCCCAGCCAAAATCCATCTCATAGGCTCCCCACCTAGCGGATCCCGCCACCATGACGTTCATCCCAGCTGGTCGGTTCTTGAACTCTTCGGGCCATCTCTCTACCCCGTCTAGTGGCCTCTCCCTCACTTCTTTCACTGCACTTGCAAGTGCTAGGCATGCATTTGCAAGTCCTTTTGGCATGGTGAGGTCTTGACAAGTTGATCTGGCCTGTACTCCGCGAATGCAGTTACCGGTGAATAAGACATTGTTCTTGTTGTGTTTGAAGTATGCCCGGAGGTCAACGAGCAGCCAGAGGGACGTGGCATTGTTCTCTTTTGGGAGGTGCTTGGTTTTGGCCAGACTGACCCAAACATGAGCAGCAATTGCGATGGAGGCTGATGGCGTGGAGATGGTTTGGCTGTCGGATTGTATGCCGGCACATTGCTTGAGGAATTGAATTGCTGTGCTGTCAAGCGTGAAGGTGCGTCGTGCAAGCTTGAGGTGATCTTGGAGCAATGGCATCGGCGCTTGTGGCAACTGTAGCAGGATGCAAAAAGTAAATTTGCTTGAATAAATCAAAAGCTATTATAGGGGCATAAAATTTGAGAAGTTGTATATTACATAAAAAGGTTGCATGTCCATCCATCGACATGTTATGAGATGAAATGTTTACGACTGTAAATGATATATGTGAGAAAAATACAAGATACCAACTGAAAAAAAAATGGGAGAAAATAAGTACAGCACCAATAAATTAAGTGCTTATCTGACAGGAATCCTCACTGAAATTCCTAGCGCTTCTGTCAATTTATTTGTACTTCTTTTCCGTCTGGGTTTCTAGGAGGCACACCAGTGGAGAGATAAAATTTTGAGCAAGGACTACAATAGATAAAAAAAAATTCCTCGCAATAGGTCCTAATCAATCCAACCGTTCATTCTCTGAATGGTAATTAATACACCCTCAACTCTGGAAACAGCCTTCCTTGAATGAATCAACAGAATCAGTTACAGCTGAGAGTAAACTATACCTAAAACAGAGAATCCTCCCCATTTAATAATGTATACTGTATAGTCATAAATTTATATAGTACATCTAGGATCAGAGCTGAAGCCACTAATGTGGAGGCAAGGCTGGCCAAATGAAAAACATTTGGTCAACTGGGCATTACAAAAGATAACATTTATTTCCTTTTAATTGTTACATTAATCTAAGTAAAATCTGGATACATAGCTCTTGTGCAGTAAGTTCAGTGCATGATAATTCTATTTAGCAGCATGAACCACTAAATATGCATTAATTCAACTTCTAAAAAAGATATACAATTTAGAAGTCAGGCACTAGCTAAAATTGAGACTTTCACCTGAGGTAAACCTGGCGCCAGAAGTCTCATGAACCGCCTAGCAATCTCTTCCTTGTGTGGATGCAGAATAAACCCCCGGTCATGTGAAGTCTGAGAGGACGGATGAAATAACACGCTATTCTCACGACAAAGCGCTGCCCATGTTTCCATGAACCGCCAAAACCCAATTCCGTCCATAGCACTGTGGTGGAGTGCAGTCCCCACCGCAACCCCACCACTGACGAACTTTGTGATCTGAACGGCAAAAACTGGCGTGGGAAGCTTATCGATACTATAATACGGTACAAGCTTCTTAAACGCTTCTATGTCAATGGTTTCTTCACTGATGAGGCGATGGATGTCAAGGTCTGACTCTGCCTCGATAACAGAGACACCACAATCGGGGGATGAAGTATCAATTACAAGTTGAACTGTGGAATGCCAGTAGATGAGCTTACCGGCAAGAGGGTGGAAGAAAGACAGGGCTTGCGTGAGAGAAGTTTTGAACAAATGTAGAGAAGAAGAGGAGAGGATGGAAATAGGGTAAAGCAAGAGATCTTGTACAGGTTGTCGTAGGTGGATCCACCGTGCGTCCAAGAAAGAAAGCGGTACGATTTTGCCAGGTGGAGGGTAAGGCCCCGGAGGGAGCGGTACACGCGACATGTCAACTATGCGAACTCCTGGCATTTTGGGGGTTGTAGGAGAGTCTCAGTTGGTTGAGGGGCGAACCAAAAGCGCAAGTTGTGTATGAGCCTTTGGGTTATAATTAATTAGCCCTGATCATAAATTCATAATACTTGACCTATAACGGCTGGTGTATTTATTAGCCCTGATCGACAATGTTGTGCTGTTTTGAGTCAGCATCAATAGATTAGAATGTGTGTTGTACCTATTAGCACCTAGAATGTTTGGTGTATTTATTTTAGTACTGGCCATTCCATTATGGTACTATTGTGTATCGACACTGTTGTGCTGTTTTGAGTCAGCATGAATAAATTAGAGATGATATGCATTGCAGCAATTGGTCCCTTGATTTCTTTTATTTATATATATTATCAATTTATGTACACTAGTCGCATTGTTGCGGCTCCGCCGCAATCATTTTTTTAATGCGTTTTTTTAATGCTTGTTGGCGTACAAAGGTGGCGCATTTTTTATTAATACCAGCATCGTAAGTGAGAACGTCTTCCACAACCCTTCAAAATTTTCTCAATCTCTAAATTATGCGCCCTGTTCAAATGATGAGATGCAAAAAAATACAATGCCTTCTAAATTTCACCTTCGTTACGTATACCAGCTATCAGAATGTTGTTATGTCACCATCAGCTATCAGGCTGACGCAATTTAGAAATATTCACAATTTTTAGAAAATCAAACGCCCTATGAACTTCACCTATTTTGCACAGCCCAGTTATAAGAGTGATATATATGAAAATTTATGACATACAGAAAATCCAATGTCTTACTAATTTGGCTTTTCTTACACAGTCCATTTACAAGAGTACTATAGGTCATAACTTAAAGCTCATGCCCTTCAGAAATCATGTCATCATAAGAGCGCCATAGATCATCATATTAAGCTCAAGCTCTTTGCAAATTATTACTACAAAATCCAATGTTTTCGAAGTTCCACCTTTGTTGCACAACATAATTATAAGAGCCTATCTATCACAACATTAGACTTGTGTTCTTTACAGATTATTAGGTCTATATAAACCAATGCCTTCTCACGTATACCTTCCTTGCACAGCGAAGTTTTATAGTGTTGTAGGTCACGACATTAGGCTAATGTTCTTTGGAAATCATATTTCTTTGCACAGCTTACTCTCGTCAGCGCTAAAGCTGTCAGAGCTGCTCAACCAAGAGAATGCGTGCCCTGGTAAAACACCAAGAGAATGCATGACCCTCATATCGTCAAGATTTTTTTTTTTTATAGTGGAAAACAAATTGATATTGTTAAGAATGTAACCTTATGCTAGTCATATTTACGAAAAGAAATATGATTCATGCAAACTTAATATAATATAGCAATCAATTCCTGACATAATAAAATCATGTTAGAAGCTTTTATTTTTCTGTCTTCATCATATCATAAGACATTTATATTGTCATAGTTCAATTTTTAAGCCTACAGTTTTAGCCTAGAGGGACAACAAAAATGATAATAAAACTAAATAAATTATACAGGAAGAGTATATTGGTATGAAAGTTGTCTGACACATTGTCTCATATATGTTAATTTGATTAGCTCAAGTTAATAAGAATGAAAAAAGTACCTTAGGACTCGCAGAGGCAGCTAGGCACAAAAGAGTAACTTCAATGAGTAGATAGGAGAAATTCTTTCATAGATTTGCTAATTTAATACAAAGTCTATTATATTCTAACTATTTTATCTTTTTACACTTTAGACATAGAAGTTATGTATGGAAAGAAGTGTAACACACGAGCCTGAAACAATGGACAGATGAAGAAGAAGTAGCGCGTGCAATTGATCACTCAAAAGAGAGCAATGTTTCTTTTAATATTTATAAACTCGGAAATGCTATTGGTTCGGACTGCAAGCGCACAATCCTATCGAGTAGTATATTCGAGGTCGATCCACAGGGAATATTGATTCAGTGCTTTGATCGATCGAATCACAATCTTTCGAAAGGCTAGACGAAATCTGAAAATTGAGAGATGTTGTTGTGATCAATGTAAATTATGAAGAAATTAAAAGTAATTAAAATAAAGATAGAGACGAGAATTCCTAGAGTTTCGGCACACCATTGCTACTCAATCCGCCTTGACAATATATTCCTGTTGCGTCTGATTTCCTGTTGTTGTTTTATGAAGACACCACATAGGTCACTGCGATTTATGTTACGCAAGAATGACAGATCTTTCATCGAGATTCTACATAGGACACTGCGAGTTTTCTTACGCAAATAACTGATCTCTTAAAACCCCAAATTACTACACAGATCACTGTGATTTTCCTTACGCGAGTGATGGAATTTGGTACGCGTTTTGTTGGTCTAGTTTATGGTTTTCCCGCTAAGAATTTTTTCACATAAACCTAATAAATCTCAACGAGGCTAATTCATACAAATATTTTCTCTTGCCATTAAAGTACTGTCACTACCCTAACGGACTCAAACTAGATCATTGAAATTAGATGAAGAGATAGTAAATCACAAAAGCATTTAGATTCAACAATAATAAATCATAATCAACATACATATATATATCAAAACATCAAGAGTAACAAGGTTTACTGCCTAGCCCTAAGAAAAAAAACTTAGCCGCGGAACGGCATTGTTAGAAGCACTCCTTTCTTCTCACTTTAATAAAATCTAACCCTAATTACAAAGATAACTATTCCTTCTGCCCAGGGGCCTTATATAGGAGTGGAGAGACGTCTGGAGGTTGAGTAGGAGCTAAGAAACTGATCTGGAAACAGCTGTCGGCAGTTATTCTCCAAGAGACGCCTTCGGTTACGAACCGTATCAGGTGATACGGTCCGTATTAGGACCTTGACGGTTAGGTTTTAATGCTTCCAGCGCTATCTTCTGGTCTGTGCTAGGCCTGGTCCGTATTAGGCAATTCGGACCGTAACAGAGACTTTGTCGATAAGCGTCGCTGATCCGATTGACCCGATTCTAGCTCCATTTGGTGTAAAATAGTCCCAAACCTGTTTTCTGCAATAAAACATAAAGAAGGGTGACAGTAGCATTTTTCTCTAATAAATCAAACATAAGTATGAGAAAATATGCAAAACCTAAACCAAAATTCTACGTAAATCATCGTTATTTTGACTCTGATCAGCAATCCAAATATTCAAAATGTTGACTTCCTTTCGAGAACGCTTTAGTTCCATCAATTGGACAAGGACCCTTATTTATTTTATTATAATAGACACATAAGTTCGTTTATATTGCGAAGGAGAAAAAAATATACAAGTACCATTATTTTTGTTTTCTCTCCTTATTGGGTGGCAATCTACTTAATTATTCAGATTTTGAGTGTAGTAATATATAGTCCTGGTATGAAGTATTGATCAAGCATGACAAGTTTAAGAAATTACTAATACCCAATATGTTGATGGCTGTTCGATAATGAGCTGGCATCCTTGCCTCCACTATCAATGGCTCTTAGCACATCATCAATGTTAAAATTCTCATCTTCACCATCGATCTTATTAGAAACAACAGCAAGTATTGCATCCACAACAATATTGTTACCATCACAACCCCTTTTACTGTAGGATCTATACCTTAGAAATGTTGAATCCTCTTCTGCTACCAGGGGTATAGTTGGAAATTCCTTCCAATTCTATGAAAGGCAAATGAGAAAGTTATCTGCATATATAATGAGGTCAAACTAAACTATAAGGCAAACCAATTCACCTCTCTGTATTTTGATTCCTAAAATATATGTTATGTGCAATGGAGTAGCATGGCTATGTGGTATGCATTGTTAACCTTATGATGGTATTTTTTTCAAGATATATTGAGTCTTATCTTATTTTAAGAGAACAAAAGAACTTCGGTTAACCATCCAAAAAACAGTGATTTTGTACCTACCTAAAAAAATAATATAAAATATCCAAAAAATATAAAATTTGGTCTCCAAGCACATTTTAATATTGGAGATCATGTTGAGCGGTTTGGATCGCTTGTTTGGACATTAAAAATAGAGATAAGGATGTGGGGGCATGATTGGAGTTTGGGGTTTAGGGTTTAGGGTTTGAAGTGCTTAATTAGAGGATAGAAATGCTTTACTATTCTGCTATTGAGTACCTTATAAATAATAATTTGCTTTTAAAATTGCATGACTGAAAAAAGAAGATCAGTTTCCTTGTTTCAGTAAAATCTTTCGGAAACAAATGGAAACCAAGGAAGAAAATAGTTTACGTACCTTTGTTCTGATGACAACTACCATCATCCAATTGCAAGTATTGAGGTAAATCTAATATTATCTTATGGTAGATCCAATTCCAGACCCAAATTTACAAAGAAAATTAGAGTGAGCATAATCAATTTTCTTTCTCAAATCAGAAGATTGATGCAAAATTGAAAGCAGTAACAACAATTTACTGTGGAAGGGAGGATGGGGAAAGGGAAGGGATGGGTCAGGGGAGCTGATGAGAGTGTCATGAATGGAAGGAGGGTAGCAACTGAACCTGTCAGTGTCGAAGAAATTGGACGTCAATCCCACCTCCTCCCATCTCACCAATTCCTCTCCAGTTGACATGTGCACTGATGTGCTCCTCCTCAGGTATTGGTACAACCTCCAAGACTCCGCCCCATTGTCATTTCCTATGCTCATAAAAAGAAAATTAAATAAAATTGACACTCAGATCGTTATAGTCTTGGAGATTTGCAAATCATGAAAATACAGACAAAATTTTAAGTAGAAAATAATGGGAAGAGAAAAAACCTCAAAATATCCAGAAATCTTGTCATTGAGAGACTAAAGCATCCTTCAAAATCAGGATGAGAATAGCATGCAGATTGAGTATATAGAAGGAGGAGCGAGATATCCGATTATCTTGAAGCTTTAAGTATATATTGCACTTGCAACTACAAAAAAAATTGCGGTTTTGTAATATAATTACTCACAATAGTAAACAATGAACAAATTTGTGAGTAGATTGCTCAATCAATGTATAAAATATTTTGCATTACGTCAACAGAAATTGAATTGCAAACTGAAATTTATTTATACTGACAGATTTTAAGTAAGACATAATACTAGAAATAATTACAAACCTAGTTCAGGAAAGAAAATAACTCAGAATTGCTCTCAGCCGATCCAAAGAACTTCTCATTGAGCGATCTAACAACAAAATCCGCAATTCCAATCAACTCTGGAGAAGAACCCACCACACCTCGCCTCTTCCGCAATTCCTTCTTCCCTTTGCTGTATTCAATCCCCTCACACTCGTTGAAAACCTCAATTTCATCACTTCTCGCTATCTCAGTCTACATAGGTCTGCATCAAATCGCACAATTGAATTCGCAAACCGCAAAATTGTCAGATGAGGATGACTTTTAATTGAAGCGCGTCAGATTAAAGACAGAATTAGTTACGGAATCATAGAAGGGAATGACGATTTAATTACTTACCCAACATTCAAAGCGAATCATGTTCTCCAGTCTCCATTGACAATTCAAACACTTTTTTTTCTTTAGCGAGACCTCGGACCCGAATCCGCCAATCAGCGAAATGAGCAGAGAGACGAGTAGCGAGATAGCGGGTACTGCCGTAGAGGGAGCGAAAGGAGGGTTCCCAATCGCAACACAGACGACTGTTTTTGGATTGGGGCAAGAGAGGCGCTGGAGGAGAAGTTCCTGGAGAGACTGGAGAAGCGGTCGAACTGGAAGAGAGAGGAGAGAAGCCCTCTTCATCATCTGTGCGCTGTAGAGAGAGAAAAAGGTAGGTCTGCGTTTTCCCTCTGCAACGGAGTGGATAAGAGAAAGCGCCAAAAATAGAGAAGCGAAATAAGAGAAGAGGTCACCGAGAGAAGGAGAAGCAACACGTAGAGGGGAGACGAACATGCGGCAAGCAATAAGAAACAAAATAGCGACGCCTGTCACCAGATCAAAGGCGCAAGAATCGCAAGGGGACTTAGTCGGGGTTGTGAAGATGACGGATGCAAGCGTCACCATGAAATAATCTGATCCATTGAAACCACATCAGACAGGAAGAAGAGAAGGTGGCACTGTTCATCGTTGATGTCACAATCTATTGGAAATTAAGGTATTTATAATACGTGTCGAATTGAAGAGATGTCTAAAAATACACTGTTTACACAAGCCCAACAGGCTCAACAGACCTCAAAACTTCAAAATCGTAAGCCCAAACAGAGGTCTATTACTTAAAAAATAATGAGAGATATGATGTTTTGTTGTCAGTTTTCAACCATAATTATATTATTTTATTTGTAATGTAAAATGTTTAAAATATTTAAAGGGATTAATGATTTTATTTCATTCTAAGTATATGCATTCACGTAAAAAAAAGTAAGATTTGGATTTTGTTTTATATAACATCAGGAGTCCAAAATTAAATCAACCATTTGTTGTGGTTCATGTACTAATATACACACACACACACACACACACACACAAGATCATGTATAGAATAGACTTCAAATTTTATGATCTTATGATGCGCATTAGCATAAAATAAGAATAAGATCAATGGTTCTGTGGTTCCCATATTTCATTTTAGAAACTTTAAATTATATTAAAAAATATTTGTTTTCAAAATGGAGCACAAAATGTATGATGTTATTCAATAGCCTCAATCAATGTTGTTAAATGTGGTTTTGTTCATTCATGCGGACTTATATATGCTGATTTTAAAATGAGAATTCAGATATATATTCATATGTGTGTATTTTATACTATATATATGTAATATATAAGAAACTTCACTTAAATATATATATAGCCAATAGCCAATCCTTCGGTCCAAATTAGTAATAAAATAATATAAACACTAAATTCACGTGAATTTCACCCAGAGCGTTCGTCTGGAGTAACCGGTATAATAGCACTTCTTTAGTTCCAACTCTTAAAAACAAAAGAAAGAAACTTTTTAAGAGCCTATAAAAGAAGCTACATGGACTATGAGAAACTTCACTACTGAAAATTTTTTTTATCAAAAAGTTTTTTTTAATGAAGTAGAAAGAAACTTCACTTTACTTGATCAAAAAGTTTGACCGGAACATGTAGAAAAAAACTTCACCATTAATAAATGTTTGATCAGAACTTGAATTTTTTTTAATTAATTAAAATAAATATTTGTATGGACTGCATGGTATAATGCGGTATATATACGGTCAGTATCAATTGCATATGTGGTTGTATATGCAAAACCGCATATATGGGACTGCATGAAGATTTTCATGTAGTTTCCGACTGCATACGCATATGCGGTCCATGTCGCCGCATTTAACAACACTGGCCTCAATTCATAAACTACAATTGAGTTTAAGCACACAATGACATAGGATGATTGTTGGTCATTTGCTCTAGTAATGTGGTTTCTGAAGCCTGTTTCTTTTAGGGTCATAAATAATTAATATACAGAATGAGAGATATTAATATAATTTATTTAATATTGTCCCTTTTATTATTCTATTAGGTCATTCTGTATATTAATTAATATCAGTGTTCTTCAAGAAAAGATCAGCATAGGGGATTTTCAAGACTTTCTTTTAGGTCATTCTGTATATTGTAATTTTCCCTTTTATTATTCTTCATTTTTTTTCCATTTTTTCCCCTTGTCGTTACACTTTTGCAAAACTCTGACACCTGGTGTCCTGATAAATGAAATCTGGAGGCCGGACATCGATATTTCTTCTCAGAAAAAGGTATCAGTGTTATACCTGCATATATTATTTTGTTAGAGCAACTTCCAGGATGACCACACGAATTAAACGAGTATTCATGAATATAATTTCTGTGATACCCATAATTAAAAAAAAATTAAGAAGAAAATCCTTGTTATTACTTACTCATGGAATAAACTTTTTAATTAGCATACTAAATCAGTGGCGAGGCTAGGATTTGAGGTAGGGGTAGGCAAAAACCGGATTCGGGTTTGAATAAATTAACGGGTTCGGATTCAAGACACAATTCAAAAAAATAGCATGAAATTAACAGGTTCGGGTTCGGGTACGGATTTGAGTCGCTGTCTCGCTGATTTTTTAGTCGATGTCTCGCTAATTTTTTTAATCACGCTGTCTCCGCATCCGCTTGGGCTTTGGGAATTTTGGTTATGGGCTTCGGAGTTCCGACCTCAAAGAAATCACGCTGTATCATTGGGCTCAGGGGTAGGCAAGATCAACCAAACAGGGGTAGGCAAGATCAAAGAAACACGGTTCTAAAAAAAAAAAAAATTTCAGGGGTAGGCAAGTGCCTACCCCTGGGAGTATGTAGCCTCGCCTCTGCACTAAATATATCACGATATATCTTGTTATATTATTACCATTATGAAAAAAAAACGAATAATATGTTCAAATTATAGTCATATATATTATAATCAAACTTTGAATTTTAGACCTTGTAATATTCTTTTTGAATTTCAAACTTTATTAATATGCATGGGCGAGTCATCATTGATCTAAATTTCTAATTATTTTATTTGAGACTATGCTGCTGTCAGTCACATGCCCCCCGGAAATTTTTTATTGGTAGTAATTAGTAGAAAATAAGAGAGACAAATGGTAAGATTACATTAATATTTATATTGGTGGTAAGATCGGTAAGAATTCTACCGATCGAAACTTTTTTTTTATTCTGATGTATAGATGGAGAGAATTCTTATATTTGATTTCTAGAAAAATATAAATTTTTTTCAAAAAATAGATAGAATGTTTTGATATATCTAAATTTTAAGGTACTTTATCTATTTTTGTAAAAAAAATATATCTTACTAGAAAAAATTAAAAAGAAAAAAGAAAAAAACTAGTTTAGATCGGTAAAATTCTTACCGATCCAAACTTTTTTATTTTTTCGATTGGTAGAATTCCTACCGATCTTATTACCAATATAAATATTACTGTACTCCTACTGTTTGTCTATATTCTTTTCTGTTAATTACTACCAATAAAAAATCCAACCCCCCCCCCCCCCCCCCCCCCCCCCCCCCCCCCCACCCCCCAGTGCAGTTGTCTTCATTGAACACAGAAAATCAGGGTTCCAAATAGAGCAGACACCGAAATTGTCAGAGGTTTCTTCTCTTTTCCTTAAAATGTACGTAGGCTAATCTGTGCCCCTACATCTGTTAATTTCGAAGAAAAGCAATGGCAATGTGCTACTGGCAGTGAAAGCTAATCATTGACTAATTCAGGTCGTTGGTATCCTTTGGTGGGCTGGCCTTTCTTGTATGATATGATGTTTTACAGTTGCTAATTTTTGCAAAAGAAGCAATATAGTACAAATAGTGCTGCTGTATTATGCAGCAACTTTCTACTTTGCAGATACAATAAACTGTTCTTGCCTTTTTGATCTCTTTCACTAGTGGTGGCCTGCGCCGCCATATGCTGCAAAAGCATGATCAATAGCATGACCATAATTGAACATATGCAGATACGATGGCGATTCTGGGAGGCGAAAATACGTGAGTGCAAACCACCCCAAAACCTCCCCAAAACCTACGACATTAATCTCCCAAAACCTTCAACAGCTTTAGCTCCCCACCCATGCGGCAACATTAAGTACTCAACCACCCCGTCTCCGCATTAACTCCTCCCTACCCACTTCTCCTTTCTATACATTGATTGAAGTCTATTGTGTTGTAATTTGTGTTTTTCCTCTGTCTAGCCCCTGCTGCTTCCTAAAACCTTACTCACACCCTTAAACACCGAAACCACAAAAGGCACCACAGTTAATTCTCTTACAACAGTGATCATGGAGAGAAATTTCCCAATGAGTAACCGGCAGGTGACAAGGGGGTGTGTATACCTCCCGACCGACAATGTGCACGACTATCTGGTGGAACGTCTCAAAAGATCTATAGTAATTAAAGCAGCTGACTGGAACTGTAACGGGAATGGATGTATCTGCGAGGTGCAAAACTATCTGGCTACTAAGTATGGAGGGGCACCTGAGAGCTTTACACAGCGACAAAAAACGCAAGATATATACCTCGTACAGCTGCCACAAGGTTTACCGAGAACCTCGGTTATCCAAGACGCTTATGAATGGGGATATCAATCGGGATGGATTTTTGAGCCTTGGGACATTCTGGAAAATGCATCCATCCAACCGAAACTGTTTGATGTACACATTAGGATCACCGAATTTCCTCCTGAATTTTGGCATCCATTCTTCGTTCGTATGGTTCTGTCTGAATTTGGGGAACCATATTATATAGATGATGATAACATGTGGGGTGCCGACAGAAAGGAATTAAATGTCAGGGTAACATGTATTGATCCCAAAAGAATACCCTACTCCACGGTACTGCCGTATTCAAACCTCTGGAAGGAATGTTTCTTTCAGATTATCCACTGGGAATACATAGGAGACATCCCACCTGAAGAGCGCTACATCCCAACCGAAAATGAAAATCCTAGAGGAGCCCTCATAGCGGCGCATGAGAAACTAATACGTTTCCAAATGCCAAGGAGCCCGCCGCCATCTTCATCATCATCAGCGGCTGGTTCACCATCTGGCTCACCGGAGGCTGTAATGGTGGATACATTTCCAATACCTATGGCCCACTGTACACCAAGTCCACGGAGTCGCACGCAAAACAGGGATGGAGACCCAGATACCTCAAAGGTGGAGAATTGGGAGGTCCTGACAAAGCCAGAGGATACGCTGGCTATCCAAATTGGAGAATTCCATGTGCCATGCCAAAACCTGTTCATTAGTACTCTTTTTGTTGGAGCTCACGCGGTTAGCCGCCACATCCGATCAGGTACCGCAACCCCAAAAAACCTTACGGCCAATAGTACAACTCACTCATTAACACCTCTGAACTCCTGTGCAACCTTAGCACGCAAATGGACCTGTGGCTTACGTCAAACCAACCTAGGCTCCAGCTTTATCCCTAACAACTCTGACGGCAGCATACATAGCAACACCAAAACTACCAAGCACACACTAGGGACAAAAGATGAGAGCAAAGCACGCGAAGACCAGAAAGGGAAACTAGGTACAGGCATTTATGGCCGCAGTAAGGGCCAGCCAGGACAAAAATCAATTCCGAAGCCTACAGGAATAAATGGGCCGAACAATACCTATCACAAACTAGTGCAGCTAGGCCCGAAAGAGGAAGGGACTGATATAAGATCAGTGATACCTCCTAAATGGGATCCGCATATCTTCAAAGCCCAGGCCACACAGAGAAAGGTTTTAAAGCTCAAATTACACCCCTCCACCCACCTCACCTACAGGAAACCGATTGTCAATAGTAAGCAGAAAGCATTATACACTATCCCCCAACACCAAATTACTAAGCTCAGAACTAACAACACCATGGCTGAAGAGGAGCTCACTGATGAACAATTTCTAGCAAAATTTGCAGCTATGAACCCGGTAGAACTGCCACCAAACACAGCACGTACAAGAGATTGGGCCCTATGTGTCTTGGCAGTGGTAGTCACTGATAAGAATGTCATTGAGACAAACTTTCAGAAGACCATGCTGAGGGCGTGGGAGGTGGACCCGGAGACCGAGATAACAATGGTAGCGAAGAATACATTCCTAATTCACTTCGTAGTTGAGAACGACCTCCTGCACGTGTTGCATCGGGGCCTATGGAACTACCGAGAAGATGCCATCGCAACAAGGCGGGTTTATGGACCCACAGACCTAGAACTTCCGGAGGTGAAGCAGGTGGCCATTAACACTCAGTGGCATAAGATTCCTGTAGATGCAGTCACAAAGGAAGGGATCCTCAACCTTGCAGAGACCCTCGGTACCCCGCTGTCCGAAGTAACTGAAACTTGCATAGCCGGAAACAGATGCTATAAGGTAAGGATGCTGTTACCAATAGACAAGCCTTTGAAAGATAGCATAGTAGTTACACATCCAAACATGCCAAACTTCACGGCCTTGCTGGTATATGAGCGGGTCAATAGGATTTGCTTCTTTTGCTCTCGATTAGGGCATGATATGAACATGTGTGCCGATAAGGTAAGAATGGAAAGGATGCATCAGGACCCCAAGTACCGTGACCACCCTGACATAGCAAAGTTACTCAGCAAACGTGTGGGGCTGTGGGTAAATAACCAAAACATGGTACCAACAAACAGACGCACCCGGGCCAGTGTGAATCCGAGTAACTCGGCCCAGTCAAGCCAGGCCCGACAAGATGATCTCAAGCAAAAAGGGCCGATGCCGGATACTGAACCTCATGTGACTCCCCCCAACCACAGTGCTTACGGACTGAGAGGAGGACAGATGGGTACCGAAAACGGCAGAGAGCAAGAAAAAAGAGATGACAGGGATGCAAACCACCCAGACCGGGATTTTGGGCCAAATCCAGAGACAGTTAATTCTGGGCTTGTGCCACAGCTAGTAAATCACTACCAACAGGGGTCTCTTAAAAGAATGAGTCCGGGTATGGGGTCGAACACAGTAGCGATTTATGTAGATGAAACAACTGAAGGTGAGAACACGGCTAGAGGTGGCCGTAGGCAGGCAACAATTCATGCCAGCAAAAAAAGACAGGTGGAGACGAGTCACGGACCGTCTCCACGGCCGCAATGAGTTACGTATCTTGGAACTGCCGGGGAATTGGGGGCCCCCGGAAACAGCAGTTCATAAGTTCTATGCTCCTGTCGACGAGAGCGAGTGTATGTTTTCTTTCCGAAACAAAATGTTCGGAGAGGAAAAGTAATTTAGTTTTTCAGCAATTTCCTCTAGAGAATTTTTCCTTCGTACCGGCAAGAGGCCGGTCCGGGGGACTTTGTTTGATGTGGGACAGAGCAACAGACTTGAGAATAGTAAGTAAATCGAGATCAGTTATTCATGGAGTGGTTACTCAACCAGATAGAGTGAGCTGGGATTTAGTTTGTGTTTATGGTGACCCTAACCACAACCGAAATCCAGCAATCTGGAAACAAATCTTGGAGATCATTGAAGCCCGAAGGTCAGTGTGTGTATTGGGTGATTTTAACGCAATTGCCAATGGGGATGAGAAGGTGGGAGGAGAACCGGGTTTAAACAAAAATTGCAGAGATTTTAAGAATTTTCTTTTCGAAGGAGGTTTGATAGATCTTGGGTTTAAGGGTCCGGCTTTTACCTGGACAAATAAAAGAAACTCGTCGAATGCTATATACGAGCGGTTAGACCGTGTAGTAGCAACGGCGGGATGGCTCCAACTAAACCCTCAAGCTTACGTTAATCATCTCCCAAGAAGACATAGTGACCATGGGGCAATTTTGTTGCGAATGAAATTTCAGGAAAAGGTTAAAAAGAATTTTAGAATGGAAACTTGGTGGTTTGACGCAGAGGGGTTCGCTGATACGTGGCAACACGTGTGGGAGGGTCCGATTTCCACAACTTGGCAGAGTCGGATTCAACAAATGACAGCCAGTATTCGGACTTGGGCAAGAAACTATGGTTCCCCTCAAAACCGAATCAAGGAGGCTGAGGCAAGGCTTTACCAAAACCAATGCTTGCATCCCCATGACCAGGACCATACCTTGGAGGAGACCTGCCTACGGGAAATTAACAAGGCCGAAGGGGAGTTGGAAGTATATTGGCGGCAAAGAGCTAGAATACAATGGGCATATGAAGGTGATCGAAATACGGTATTTTTCCACACGGCTGCGACAAACCGGCGACGATATAACATGATTTTAAGGATTAAAAATGACCAGGGGGACTGGGTAACGGGTGTGGCCGAAATTAGAAGGGCCTTTATCGCATATTTTAAGAGGATTTATAGCCCGCCTCAACAAATAAGCGATAACAGTGCCGCTGAATTTTTTCACAAGGTGGGCCGAGCCTGTTGGAAAGAAATTGGCAACGGAGACCAACAAACAATGATGCGTTTGCCATCAGAGATGGAAGTTAGAGAGGTACTGTTCCAAATGGGCCCCGATAAGTCTCCGGGCCCGGATGGTATTACGGCTCGGTTTTTACAACAACACTGGGAGAAGGTCAAAAGAGTAGTAGTATATCAGTTACAAAATTCTTTCACCATGCAACGGCCGCCTGACGAGTGGATGTCTAGCTATATTGCACTCATACCAAAAAAAGATGAACCTGAATTGCCAAAGGATTTTAGACCAATCACGGTTGGAAATATTATGTACCGATTGCTTATGAAAATATTGGCGAAGAGATTGCAAAACCACATGTGTACCATTATCTCAAACCAACAAACGGCCTTTCTCAAAGGCCGAAGTATAGCTGACAATGCCATCTTGGTAAGAGAGGTGTTACACTCCTTTGATAGTTCAGGTTATACAGAAGAAGCTTTTCTGCTCAAAGCAGACGTGGCAAAGGCCTTCGACACGGTTAAGTGGTCTTTTGTATGTGAGGCAATGAAAAGGATCAACATTCCGATGCAACTGATTGAGTTAGTCAAAAACTGTCTGGTGGCAGGGAGAGTTACAGTAAGAATAAATGGCCAAGGAGACGGTTTCCTCAAGCCAACTAGAGGCTTGAGACAGGGGTGCCCTTTAAGTCCATATTTGTTTATCTTAGTTATGGAGAGCCTCACACAACGGTTAAACACGGCAACAGCAACCGGTCACATCAAGGGTATACGCTTGGCGCCCTCGGCGCCTTTGCTAACACACTCTATCTATGCCGATGACCTTGTGGTAATGGGTTTGGCCACAACAAGTGAGACAATGGCTTACAAGGCGATATTTGATGAATTTGCCTGTGCATCGGGGCTGGAGATAAACCCCGAGAAATCGACCGTCTGGTTCAGTAAGAGGTGTAAAGAGAGAAGTAAACAAGATGTACTCGCGGTTTTGCAAGCAACAGTGGCAGGTAGCAAGGAGAAATACTTGGGAGTGGTTCTAGCAAAAGGACGAACACAACAGAAATACACGGGGGAACTTCTGGAACAGAAATTTCAAGCAAAGCTCGCGGGATGGAAGGTTAATCTTCTGTCTCATGCAGGGAGAACAGTGCTGATCCAAGCAGTTCTTACCTCACTTCCGGTTTACTACATGACCATAGAAAAGCTTACAAATAGAACGATTGATAAATTGGAAGGGATTATGCGAAAATTTCTTTGGGGAAAAATTGGCAAGGACAGATACCTTGCAATGGTGGCTTGGCATAAAATCTGCAAACCACATGACGAGGGAGGCCTGGGCATCAGAAACATTAGGGCTTTTAATAAGGCTCTAATCCAAAAATTGGTTTGGCAAATGGCTACAGCAAAAGAGAGGTTATGGGTTCGGCTCCTGGAAGCAAAATACCACCCAAACAGCTCTTTTTGGGCAAGCCGGCCACAAACTGGAGCAAGCCCATTGTGGAAAGCATTACAGGAAGCAAAACCGGAGGTCATAGGAACAGTTATGTGTCAGATTGGGGACGGGTCAGCCACCAGGGCGATGGGGGAACCTTGGTACCCGGGATGGGAAAGGATGTTAGCGGGGGTAAATGAAACAACAGACCTTCTCGTGTCTGATCTATACGACCACGATACAGGGAGCTGGAAAGAACCGGTTATCAGGGACCTATTTGGAACTGTTGCAGCTCAGCAAATTCAACACAGGGTCAAAAAACCGGTACGAAATCCGGTAATAACTGATCGAATCATATGGACCCCAGCCAAAACAGGAACCTATTCGGTTAAAGAGGGTTATCGCAGGTTGACGACCACCGGACAGGTCGATCCGGTGTACGAGGAAGCCACTCTAAAGGCTCTACAGGCGATTTGGCAATGGAAAGGAGTCATACCGAAAATAAAAACTTTCCTCTGGAGAGCACTGCAGGGGGGCCTAGCAACAACGCAGGAACTATCCAGAAGACTGAGAAGGATGCAACCCACTTGCCCAAGATGCGGGCTTGAGAATGAATACACAATGCATCTGCTTTTCTTCTGTCCGGTGTCTCGAGCGTTTTGGTTCGCATCCGACATTCCCATAAAAGTGGAGGACCTGCCTCTAAACTTCGCGGCAACATTAACAGAAATGGCAGGTAAGTTGGACAATGATAGGCTAGTATATTTCTGTAATGTATTGTGGATGTTGTGGAAGATCAGGAATGAAGAAGTTTTCAAAGGAGCAAAGCCGGATATTAGACAGGTCCTGACAAGACTGGCACTAATATCGGCTGTAGCACCAAATCAGCAGCGGGAAGTACAAAACACCAAGGAGATACAGGTCAATGATATACCCGTACATGGGAGAGTGATCCTAGTGGACGGGTCGTGGGATGCGACACACGGCACAGGAATAGGTATGATGGTGTACAATAGAAGAGGCGATCTTGTCTACATGCAATTTGGGAAAGGGGCTGCTCTAGATCCATTTCATGCGGAAACACAAGCACTGAAAATGGCGTTGCAATACGTGGTGAATGCGAGATGCGAGGGTACCTTCCATATTTTCACAGACTGCAAAACATTGGTTCGGGCGGTACAGGACAGGGATATTACAAATCTCCCATCCTGGAAAGCAGCGGAATCGGTCATGCAATGCATCAGGTGCTGTCAGGAGAACCCGAATACAATACAGGTGAAGTATGTGCAGAGAGAAGCTGTGAAGCCCTCGCATAATATTGCTAATTGGGCAAGGAAAACTGGTAATTCTGGTAGCGGCACCCCTCTGCAATGCTATCTACCCAACACACATGTTGAACAGGATCTCAACCACGTATACTTCCGGTTGGAAAGCTGAGACGCCAATAGTTAGAACTGCACGAATATGGTGGATTTATGTTTTTAGTAGAGACTTTTTATTTTCATTTATGTCCTTGCTGTTTTTTAATTCTCTATGTAATGTGTAACCTTACTTGGTAGAAGCAATATTAATGATGCCTAAGGGCTTTCTCTCAAAAAAAAAAAAAAAAAATAGCATGACCATATATATATATATATATATATATATATATATATATATTAATTGGCTTCTGTTTTATTTGTTTTTAGTAATGATTTCTCTGGATATCTCATTCTTAGAAATTACCGATAAGGTACTTGCATAATTTATATCTGGCAAGGATTAACTAGAAAGAACTTTATATATACCATTGGCCATTTGGCCGTATTTGCAATGTCGTGTATATATAATGTAATAATACTTTGTTCAGATCATTGTTCAAATGTACTTTACAAAAGTGTTAGTGCAAAATTTTTGGTTATACATGAAAACATTAGAAGCCGACGGTAGATATTGACGATTGATCAAATAAAATACCGAACTTGATTACAATCATATAGACACTAAATAAACCTTACAATATCATCCAGGTTGAACTAATTTTAAATCATCACATTAATTAACAAAAAAGGGGCTAATATAAATTACTACAAAGCCATTAGATCTGTCTTAATCCTCTCTCTAGCACCGGCCTCCAAAACATGCGCTGTGACTGTGATACGAGTAACACCAGAATCAGAAGCAATGGTGGCCATCAAGACATCTGCCAAATGATTCACAAAAACTCGTAGAACTTGGGAAAGCACCCCGGGTCGGGAAGCAAAGGACATGCCGAAGAATGTCACATTTCCTGACACCGTCACCTCTACTGCGGATGTGTTATTCTGCTGAGTCACCAGAATTGGCTGCACTGGAAGTGCCATTTGCTGTTGTTTTAGAAACACAAGTTCACCCTCTAGGTATCGTATGTATTTGATCGTTTCATCAACTACCTTCGACCTTGTTGCCTGAAATCAAAGTGGTTTATGTGAGTAGCAAATTTTCATCTCTATGTTCAGTTCACAATAAATTCAACAAACGATGGATGAATGTGAAAATGTAATATATAATAAAGGTCTCACATGTACTTGCAAAAAGGAGTATATAGAATAATATTTTTTAAATTCCAAGCAAGTAATGTTATTACTAGTAGACAGACAGAACAAAGGAAAGTTTTACAGAAAACTAGCACACAAAAGAAAAAGAAAATTACCTTTAAGATGAAAAGAAAGAAAAACAAAGGATGTGTTATGAATTCTGATAGAGAAAGAGAACCTTTGGGAAAAGAGTGGGAACCAAAGACTGAAGTACAGTATAGTACATGGCTGCTTTCTCCCTTCTCAACCGCTCGGTGATCGGAGCATCATTTTGACCTCTCTTTCTTTTTGGCGAGGTAGAGACCTGCTCCATTCCTCTCTCTCTGCTCTTTTTCTTTGGAAAGATCGATGTTTTGCAATTTTTAAGAGCGATTGGAAGAACATATATATATATATATATATAGAATTTTGCTAATATGCTACGCGTATATAAGGGCCCCTCCGTGCTACGGCTCACTTTTTGAGTTTTCAAAATCCTAACGGTCGATCCGAACCGTTCAACATGATCTCCATATGAATATGTACTTGCAAACCAAATTTTACATTTTTTAGAATTTTTTTACTATTTATTAAGCCACTTTGAAAATCGCTGATCCAATGGTCCAGCAAATTTTACTGTTG
>JAJGRW010001389.1:40595-157636 GCA_025461045.1 Carex parvula | reverse complement strand
TTCAGAATCGCAAAAAACGAAGGGAAGACCCTCAAAACTTGAGTTGAAGTTTCCGATTAAGATTTTCATTTCTATCATTCAATCCGAGTAGCTCAGTAAATTAGTTACATAATGAACTTGCAGATTACTAATTTTTACTATTTTTGGAATTTTTTTACTATTTTTTATGATTCATGAAAGATGAGCAAAATCAGTCTACTATAGCGTAATTTTGTGTAGTTTAGTGTTTTTTTTACTGTATTTCAGCATAATTAGCGAAGTTATTGTAATTTAACGTAATTTAGTATAATTGAACATAATTTATTGTAATATAGTGTAATTCAACATAATTTCAATTAATCTATCGTATTTTAGTATAAATATGCTAATTATACATCAAAGAAGTAATATAACAAATAATTTAAACAAAAATTTAACGTATTTCATAGTTAGATTTCAATATTTTGATCTTCATAGTGTTATTTTGATCATCATAGTGTTATTTTGATCATCATAGTGTTATATTTTGATTATCATAGTGTTATATTTTGATCAATTTTTTGTACCCATCTTAATAAATAGTAAAAAAATTCAAAAAAATGTAAAATTGGATCTGCAAGCACATTTTATTTAGATAATCATGTTGAACGGTTTGGATCGACGATTTGGACTTTGAAAATGAAAAAAATGGTTGTTGTAACTTTGATCCCTCCTCAAAGAAGTAATATAACAAATAATTTAAACAAAAATTTCAAATTTTCAGAGTTAGATTTCAATATTTTGATCATCATAGTGTCTCTCTCTCTAAAAAAATATAAAAAAAAAAAAAAAATAGGTACATGGCCGTCCATTTTCCGGCCGGCTGAGGGAAGGTACATGGCCGGCCAGAAAATGGCCGGTTTGGGTAGTTTTCGCGAATCAGTCAGAGTCCGGGTATATTTATTAATTCGTATTAAACTTTGGATATTAATAAAAATGTCGGCTCTACACATGCAAACACAGTGCATCGCGTCACAAAAAATATCAATATGTATGAGGCAATAAAGAAGTAAAATAAAATTCACTCTCAATAATAAAAAAAAAATTGAAAAGACAGACGTTTCTAAAAAAAGTCATTAACTATTTCAATTATGAGATCTTCACACATTTATATATGTGAAAGCAACATTTATACTAAGAGGAAGGAGTCGGAATCTAGCTAAAGAGTATATAGTATTTTTTATTTTCGTTGTTGTAATTCAAAAGCATTTTTTTTTCAAAATAGATGATAGTTTAATATGTAAATATTAATGCTAGAAAAAGTAGATAATAGTTTCTATTATCTTATTTATAGGTGAATGGTAAGAAAATGGATCACTTTAAATTCGCTGGAGTGCTCAACTAAAGTGAACAGATTTAAATTGTTCTTATTATTTGTTAAATTGTTCATAAAGTTCAAAATATATGATTGATGTCTATTTACATTTGACTTTCATAACTTTATGATACCGAGAAACTACACAGACCCAAGAAAAACGAAGTGTACGGTGTACGGTGTACCTGTATTAAACTCTCATCATTTTTAATATATTTTTTAACTGATTGACCTCCCAAATCATTTTTAGTGGACATCGAACCAACAAAATTCGATCTGATGTTTAGTCAAAATTATTTGATTTGTATCAAGATTTGCACATACTTAATCTGCACGCATTTTAAAGCTGCACATATAGATCTTGAAACGATACCAACGGCTCCAACTATATAGGACTGAATTTGATTCAACGCCCGTCAGAAACCCCAGTTCCTAAATCTGAGCTTTGATTAATTTAACGCATTTAAAATTCTTTTAGTTTACTACCATAGTATTTCGCAACTTAAAAAAAAGTGTGTTATTTTGTTTTCGACATAAAAAAAAATGCTATATTACGCAGTTAATCTTGTTTACATTCAAGCGTAATTATCTAAGAACAGGTAATGAGGTAACAACAAATATTTTCAATAAATTTACAGGATCAAATCAAAGTTTGCAATTACATGATTCTTCTTCTATTCAACTGGGAAACAAAACCCAAGCTACAAGCTACACAACCTCCTGCTCTTTTCTCATTAATGATGAATACCAGTAATACCAGTTAACTGTCATGTTTTTAATTCCGACAACCGAGATTTGAACAGCAGGTTACAAAACAGCCTTCTTATATGTCTTCACATGCCGAAGTAATCAACTCGAGTCAATAAAGATGTAGAATAGAATGAAGATTCTATATCCTCCTCATTTCTTTTCTCTAAGAATTTAAATATATTTTTTTCAACCTAAGTATAATGATCAAGAACTGCTTCACCTGAAACAAAAATAGAAAAGAGAAAAATAGTTGAATTTAACCAAGGGAAAAATCCAGACCATTCAAAGCCTTTATGCACAAATCTCAGAGCACAATAATACTGGCCCCTACATTCCGAATAGGCACCGAAAAAAATTGGTCCGGTTTTAGATAAACTGAAAATTTGAGATATCTCAGAGGATATGGACATGGCTTACCCCCCCAGTATAAATTGAAATATTTTAATTTGTCCATTAAACTTTGTAATTTTTGCGTGCACCAATACTTTCCAACCCCCCTTACAAAATAAAACTACAGCACACTAGATTATCCAGTTCAATTTTTGGGAAGTGGCAGGAGTGCAAATTGAAGAAATAATCAGATAAAGAGTCTCACCATGCATTTTCTTGATGAAGCACTTGAATTCAAAAAAGTTTGTTTCCTCAAAGAGAGCAGGGGTCAGCCTGAGGAATGTAAATGATTGTAAATGCCGGCCATCTGGATCATTGAATTGCTTCGCATTTTCCAATATTTTGTTGAACCCATCTCTATCAAAGCAAGGCACAGCATTCTCACTCACCACTGGTATACCGGCATCCCATGCCGCGTTTAGTACCTAATTAAAGTATTAGTTTATTTTAATAATTAAGTAATGCCTAACAAACCTGCTTATAGTACTAGAAACAAAAAGTTGTTGTGTAAATAATCTACACAAAAAAAAAAAAATTGTACCTGCCAAACCAAACCTTCGGGATCTGACATCGCCTCAACAAAGTCATTGTACTGGTTAAACTACACAACTCCACACACGTTAAGTTCAAGGTTGCATTGTTCTTCTTTAGTATTGCTGCTACAGGGGCATAACCGTCCCTATTGCAAGAATTGTAAAATCCAGCTGTCAGCTCAGCTGCATGACTAGCTGTCTTGTACCACCAATGCACACCGGGTATCTGTTTCATGTAGAAGACCATTAATTAAAGATCTGAGGTTTGTAGTAAAATCAAGGTGAAGTTTCCAAAATGCATATAGAATATTAGAAGATATATTGCAACATATCCCATGCTCACAAGTCGCACAAGCACCCAACATTTTTCTTTTTGTGAGCACCTAACATGCAAAACAAGGTATAACCAGAAAAACAATATGACCCAGAAACTTCTTAGATGAACTCAAGTTACTTGATTGGTTTTACTAAGAAGTAACTTGAGTTCATCTAAGAAGGGGTGAAGATTTTGACAGAGCAGTTTTTACTTCATGCAGCGCACGGACAATAAAGCCAAATCAGCGCTACATATGACTAGTGCGCTGCATGAATAAAAAACTGCTCTGTCAAAATGTTTACCCATAAACTAGAAAACCAACATTTCACATGTTCGGCATGATTTTAATTCAATTTGTCATTATTAGATGCAAACATCATCAATTGTGCAGTAGGAATATCTTTTGTATCATCCAACACACCCAGCTGACCATTAAGTTTCAGATACAAAAGTGTGGGGCCATACTGTCACACAGTAACAATTATACAGCAAACTCCTGGCTAAATATGCAAAACACCCACTGACGAATGGGTCCGGATCCCCTAAAGTAACCCAATTTTTTAGTTTGGATCCGGACCGTCCGACCAGAATTCGGACCAATCCGGCTCGAGGTAGAATGCACGGGACCCCTTTAAACTAAAAATTTGAGTTACTGTAGGGGATCCAAATTCGTGACCAATACCTTAGCAGCAATGGAAGATCCTTCAAACGCTAACTTAGCGAGCATAAGAACACAGTCAGCATGGTCAAGCAACGCCTTTGAGTACCAGTCGAGAAAAAACCTGCCGTAGAATCCATTGTAATCTCCCCCATCACAGAAAAAACCAGTATCCTGTGGTCTAGAGTTGTAAGTGCCCGTGTTACTGGGTCCCTTCACCCAAAATGAATGGCCCCTTTTTTCGGCTGCACTCCTCAAGCTTTTCATCAAGTACCGATCGTAACACTGGAAATGACCAAAATGGACACAAGACATAAGCCAATGTTAATTGATCATGGTTGCAACTATAGATGGAAAAGGTTGAATGGAGTCATTGTTTTTTTTTCGGTCAAATAGTAACAACAAAATGAGTGGAGCGTATGTTGAGAGATCCTTGCATGCGCAACCAGGTCTTAAATAAGTTGGGTGCTGTCAAGTTAGGTCATTTTGGGTCCGAGTCGAGATCTCATTACTCTTGGACTTGTATAGGTTCAAGTACCCAACCCTTTTAGAATAATATGTATAAAGCAATATCTTCAAAAATTGAAAGAAAAAAAAAAAAACAAGAAGAAGAAAATTGTGCATGAGAAGGAAATATAAGTGCACTGGATCTAGTTGAATCACGTTTGACCCAATACTAAGAATCATATATCATAAATCAATTTTGATATTAAGGGACTGCAACCTGAAACTCGCCGATGCCAGGGTATCTCCAGCCGTGCTCCATTGGATAAGATGGATAACGTAGTTCGCCACATGGACCCAACCCAACCTCTATTTCTGAGATTATGCCTTCTTCAAAGAACTCGTCGAATTCTACCCTAAAGCTTCTCATGAAGTCAAAATAAACCTAGAAATGTATGAAAAAACAAACAATTTGGGTGTAACCATGCAAAGTTGTTTGCTCAAAGATATCTTGAGATGAGTTCATACTTTTAGATAATTGTACTCTTGAGTAATTATCATAAGATGAATTCTTATTTGCACATTTGTCTTACTATTTAGTATTTACTAAAAGATGCAGAAATCATGACATTTGCTAGAACAAATTGATTCCCATTAAAAAAACATAACCATTATAAATTGCGCAATTTGTAAAGTTCTAATCCCGTTAGATAGTTTTTACTCTCTAATCAAAATAGAGGACTAGAGGAGTCCATATATGTACAAGTAAAAAATGTTACTTCTAAAACAATACAAAGGAACCGCGGGCTTAGTGCAGTGACACGAGCCCTCGTCTCTCTACTGAGAGACACAGATTCAATTCTCGAGAATAGCATCTAAAAGATGCTGGGGGGTACCGGGGCCCTTTAATAATAAAAAAGAAAAAAGACGAAGGATTAAAAGTACCTCAAGAGCAGTTCGGCCTCGCAGAACACGTTCTCTGTCAATCCCCCAAGTGAGATATTCGGTATTACGCCGACCATCTTTATCGGTAAAATAAATGTCTGGATTACAGCTGCCGATCTCTACAACCCAATTTGGCAAATTGATTGTGATCTTGTCCCCTACATTGGCCCCACATTTATGAAAAGACATCACTACCTAATATTCCAAACCAAAAAAAGAAAATAGAAGTAGAACGTTAAGTCACCAGAAATCTTCTGATTCTGTTGAGTTGACGAATGCTTAACAGGTAGCTGAACCCCCATCAAAGACTAAGATATATACACATAAACTTTTATAGTTAGTTTTTTGTGTGTATGTGTTGGCTCGAGCAATCAACGACCGATATCAGCACCCTTAGAAATAATTAATAGAGGTTCAAACAGTTCAAGGGGAGTTTTGCACAATTTCTTTTACATACGTATAGCGAGTGAGGCTATGCAAACTGGTCCGTACTATGGATCAATATCTCCATTTTCAAAATCCAAACAGTCGATATGAACCGTTCAACGTGATCTCGGTAAGAAAATGTACTTGTAGATCAAATTTTACATTTTTTACAAACTTTTTTTACTGTTCTTTTTAGATAGATAGAAAATCACTTGATCTAAAACTTCTAGACCATTCAAAAGTAGTGATTTTCTACCTTCCTAACAAAATACTAAAAAAATTCTAAAAAAAATAGAAAATTTAGTCTGCAAGTACATTGTTATATGAGATCATGTTGAATGGTTCAGATTGACCATTTGAACTTTGAATATAAAGATATTGATCCATAGTACGGACCAATCTGCGCTATGCATAGTACCATAGCCTCACTCTATGTATAGCTGACGTGTTTCAACATGACTTGACCTGTAGTTTGAGCTTCATTTGCCTTATGATCTGAATGAGATGCTTGTATCCGGACCACTTATATTCAAGGGGCCGGTTCGCCTCCACAATTCCCCACCAGCAATTGATCGTCACTCCATCCACACCCACTGGTTTTAGCAACTTAAGGGCATTTATAAGACCGTCTGGATCAGCCACTTCGCAATTCATGTTAACTACACCTAACTGGTACCAATCAGAATGAAATATGAGTTAATCTAAATACTGGCCTGAGAAGAGTAGGCAAAGAGTGAAGAGAGAGTGATAGACCCTTTAACGGAATGAAATGAAATGATAAAAATTGTTCTGTAGCTTTCTTCTCTCTCCTTTTAATCTTGGTAAAAATAAAAAATGCAACTCTTTGTCAGGCAACAAAGAAGGAAGAAGACCTGTAATTTCCCAAATTTGAGGTAAACAAATGTTGCGAACAAAGTGGCTCGTATACTTCTTGGTCTTTTTTTTTCAAATTACTACTAAGTTTGTGTTGATCTCTTGTTTGTTCTCTCCCGCTCCTTTTTCTTCCTTAAAAAGGAATCCACTTCCAATTAATTATGCACAAAAGAGATAGTTTCACTTAAATAAGACTACTATTTAATTGTGCAACTACTTCATAAAAAAGATGTATGCACAACCAAAATATAAGTTCTTATTCTAAATTACATCTAAAGAATACATCTGCACAACCAACTGCACTTGCTCCTTAATCAGAGAAATTATCGAAGGTATAACCATGCAACTTTAAAAAAAATGTAATTACCGGAAGCATCACATAGACTGGTATATAAGGCGTGCCAGAAAAGTCGCGATCATGCAAACTCGAACTCGATACAGTCTTCTTGGTTACCTTTTCATCTTCCCCTGACTCAATGCTACCTTCAAATAATGGAGACTCGTCCCAACTTGCACTACTGGTACCGGCAGTGGCAAAGCACAAGGGGGAGACCTGGTACGGGGCCTGCTCCAGGGGAAAAAACTCCACGTAACCTCCCAAAGGACCCCACAGGAGATATGCCTCGGAGCGGCAGTGCTGACGAGTGGGGCATCGTTGGAACAGAGGTTGAGGTGGCAGGTCGACCTGCCTGCAATATGTATTGCGCGAAAAAGAAAAGCGTGGTAACCCTTAGTGCCAAGTCCTCTGGAATAATTTGAGGGAGTATTTAAATTAGTTCTAAAGTAATTAAGCTTTCAATGAATTCTTAAACAACAACAAAAAAATTCACATGAAAGTAGTAGTTATGGAAAGTTAAGAACATATCCTTCCTTTAACAAAACAATAAGAGATTCATTGATATAAATCTCACATTATGGAATATTAATAGATTACAGTTTTGTGAAATAATTCAAATTTAGGATGCAAAATTGATTATTTTGCTTTTGGTTATTCTCATACTAAGAAAGAAATTATTTTAGAGGAGTCTATCCATTAATACATTGATAACTTCCCATCAAGGGAATTTGAGCACAATGTACCAATGAAATCCATGATTTATTGACGGAGTTAGATTAGTAATTTCATTTAAAAGCATATGTGAAGTGAGTAGGATGTGTGCACCTGCAGCCATTTACTTAAAAACATGACTTTGTGTGGCAGCATCATAAACCAACAACTCATCTTTTAAACAATTAATTTTTTTTTGTACGTCTCAGCTTTTTAAATCTTTAAGTTTAACAAAATTAACAACTTTATGCATATTTTCAAAACACATTTTTTAAATTTTGCCTAAATTTATACATTTAGTCAACTGAAAAAATCTTAAAACGATTTTCTAAGTAAAGAGCGCTTCACTCTGTACTTGGAAAAGAATTCAAACATATTTTTAACTGGCTAACAGAGGAATTCAATATGACTTGTGGCTAACGGAGGAATTCAATTAAGTAGACTTGCAAAAAAGTACATTATCAGAATTGAATATAGTGTAGTCAAATCTTTGAAAACAGCGCAAACATTATCATTAATTATAGTTTTAAAATTCGAAATAGAAAAAAAATATATAAATTTCATCATAATCCCCACTTATTATTAGCATTACCGTCTTATTTCCCTTTCCTTACCCCATCGCTACCGAATCAGTACCCTCGAATCCATACATACCCTCTGAGGTAACAGAAATTGTGAGTTTGGATCCGGACTCCGATCAGAATTCGGGCCAATCCGACCCGAGGTGAATGCACGGATCCCTTTAATATTCGTGCTAAAGCAGATCGGACGGTTCTGATCTGAACTCGCAATTTCTGTTACCTCAGGTGTTATGAATTCTCTCCAACCTCCGAATTTAGCAACGCAAAAACCAAAAGAGGTAAACAGAGAGAAATGAGAAAACCTGAGAAGAAGGAAAAGTGGTCCCATCTGGCAGAACCACCCAGCCCGCCTCCTTCGCAAGCGCCGCAATTACCTCATTAATATCTGCTCTTACTCTCAGATTATAATTCCCGTGTTTTCTCAACCCGCCTAAAATCCTCGCCGTTATAGCTCTCCGATGCCTCTCTCTCATCTTCGTTCTTTCCTTCTCCTCTTGCCCCCGACTTCTCCTCCCTCCTCCTCCCGCCGTCCGATCGCCGCCGCTGCTCATGCTTGCGTTCAGGTAGGCCGCCGTTTCTTCTTCGTCGTCTTCTTCTTTCACCTCCATGTCTTCCATTTCCTCCTCCTCTTCTTCACTCATCCCTAGTTTATCCATTTCGGACTGGATCTCAGTTCACTGTGATCAGTAAAGTTGGATCTGACAGATTGAACGGCTTATAGATGGTTAAATTGATGAAGGTGGGGTGGTGAGTGTGATCTTGGGGAGGTATACTCGTAGTCCACCTGTTCTCCGGCGGTTATACGGCGGAGGGAGGGGGATCCGGCGGCGAGCGTGCGAGAGGCGCGGGCGAAAGGGGGAATTTGGAGGTGGTTGGGGTTTCGCGCGTGTGAGGCAGCGTGCCTGGGTTTATGTGTGTGACACGAGCGAGTTTCGCATGAGTGAGGGGTAGGATCGGAGAGCCATGAGTGCGACACGTGGTTTTACGGACGGTGCAGATCGAACACGCGGGTGAGGTACGGGAGGCACGCTTTTAGAATTGTTTGAAGGGGGTCCTCACGCAAGGGAAATCATTTTTTGAGTTTCGGATCCGTTCGTTATATTAGTAGCACGAATCTTAAAGTGCATCCATGCATTACAGGCTTGGGCCATTACTGATCGGACGGTCTGGATTGGATCTCAAACGGTAAGTGTATTAGATCTGGACTCAGGTGCTCACATGCTAATTGCTCGGCTTGAAAGGTACATTCCATCGGGAGAGCAGATCACGTGCCGCTCACATGATTGGACTCATATGACTGTGTGTGATGTCAACGGAGTAATTATTTTTTCTTTTTTTTTTTAAATGTGAATAGAACAATTTGAATAATTCTCAATAATTTCATATTTTGTTTTAGATTTTCAGTAATAGTACGCAGAAACTAGTAATTACATTTAATACTGAACACTTCATTCGGATAGTACATTTGAACTTAACACCTTGTTTGAATGGAGAGTAGAGGAAGGGAGTGAATGGAAAGAAAAGAAAAGTTTCCGTCGAATCGTGTTTGGTTGACAAAATTATGTCGGAGGTGAAAAGTTTAATCTTGTATTATTATAATCAATAGAATTGGTTTTCCTTCCGACTTGGAGTGTAACGGGTGAAATAAATTTTGTTGCAAATATTTTTAGAACAAAAGACAAAAATGCCCAACCATATATCTTTCCTATATAATCTAATACAAGTTTTTTGTCACAAACCTACAACAGCTACTGAATTTCTCATTAACCTTCTAAATTTAATCAACCAAATAAGAAATAAGACGGAAAAGAAAGTTAAATTTATTTTTCCTCATTAATCATTAAAATACAAAAAAGTAAAAAATATTAATCTTCTTCTCTGTTCCATTCTATTTTCTTTTATTCTTCACCTCCCCTTCCTTCCTCTACTCTCCATCCAAACAAGGTGTGATTGAATTAAAATATCTAATCATGTACAATATTCACATGAGCATTTTGAGGTTCATTTCTATTAATAAATGAGCTATTCAAAATCAAGAGTAACGTATATAAAGTGATTTACCAGTTGTCCAACAACATAAATTTGTACTGGATTTTGTCTTATCAACTTGAATTAGCAAGTAGTCGATGATATATTCACGCGCAAAATAATTAAAGTTTTTATTCGGCCTTCATGATATGCCGTGAATATATTTCATGAGTATCTTTATGCAACATTTGAACTACTCAAATTGAATCAACATGATTTTGATTTTTTTTTGGAAATAAATCCGGTGCCATTTCAAAATGTGCTAAACCCGTTAAACAAATGTGTTTAACTGAAATAAATAAATGTGCATTCCGTCATAATCAAATATATATATAGAGAGAGTTGGGCTACAGTACAATGCAATGTATATCTTGCGCATTGGACTCTAAATCACTGAATTCAAAGTCCAAAAATTCAATCTAAAGCGCTCAATGTGTTCTCCATATTAAAATGTGTCTGAAACCAAATTTTATATTTTTTGGAAATTTTTTACTATTTATTAAGATGGGTACAAAATCGTTGTTTTTCAAGAAAAATATGGACCATAACAAAACAGCGATTTTCAAAAATTCTAAACAAATAGTAAAAAGTTTCCGAAAAATGTAAAATTTGGTCTCCCAGCACATTTCAATATAGATATCACGTTGAACGGTTTGGATTTTAAATCCAATGATTTATCATCCAATGCACAAAATGGTCTATACATTGCAATGTAACGTAACCCAACTCTCTACATATATATATATTTATAAAGTCAAAGTATGTATTTTATGATGTGTGCAGCATTGCATAAGAGTTATTGAGAGGGTGATTTCATGAGGATTGTCATCAGGCCCAAAAATTAAAATAAGACAAACTAAATAAGGCTATAAATGATCAGATTGAATGAAGTTGGTAGATGATAAGATTAAATGTAACTAGTTGACTGTAAAGGGAGAGAATCGGAATATGTTTTCCCTTATCTCACAAAAACTAAACTGGGCCATGCAATCCCCAGAATAGTAAAGTTTACTCCATCTGAGAAAAACTACTGAAGAGGTAGAACCTCTTAAGGAAAATTCCAACTGCAAGGCTAGACAAAGAAGCCAGCCCAGTAATACACTTCCAAAGTGCTAATAAGACAACAAGCACAAAACCACATTCATAAACTAAACATATATTAATTAGCTCTATAACAACAACCACAGTATCAGGCTATCAGCAACCAAATAAAAAAACCAAGGAAAAGAGACAAAAAAAAGAAACAGAGAGAGAGCTATAGAAGAATGTAACACCACCTTCACTCTTAAATAGAGGATGAAATATCCTCCATACCCCCGCAAAGAAAACACACCCACAAACCCTAAAATGAAAACCCTAACTACACAGCCTAATCGCCGTATTCTGTACTACCACTACAAGAGCTGCTCCCGTCCCGACTATGCAACAACAATCCCTGCATATGATCCGGTAACCCGGTTGTAGTATAATCTGAGCTTTTCTCTCTAAAGAACCTCTCTCGCTCTACATGCTTAGCTGGCGGGGGCGGTATTGACAATGCAGGTCCTGTTGGTTCTGGGCATGGGTCAGGTTTAGGGTGCAAATCGGGTTTTGGGCTGGGCTGGATTTTCAATGGTCGGATCAGTGGCCTCCTAAGCATTTCATCGGTAATGGACCCATAAGGATTTCGGGTCGGTTCGTCTGAGTAATCCACAGATAATGCTTTTCCCTTTCGTATCCTGTGTCAGTTGTAACAATTTAGCATATAATGAAAACATTGTATTTTGTTTGCAATTTTGCAGATCTCCACGTATATTAAACAATGAAAAATGATGTACCTTTTGTAGAGACTTTCAGCATCCTCTTCCTCTTGTAGATTACCTCTGTTATCTACGCTGTTATTGATAAACGTGGTGGCGGTAGAGGTGGGGCCCACTGACAGGAGGGAGTCATGCCGAAGAAGCACCTTATGTAGCTCTTCATTTAGTCCTATTGCTTCAGTTACCACATTCTCATCTCTAAACAAAAGACCATCAAATAAGTGAATAAAAAAACAAACACCCTTTGTTGCTTTAAGCAAGCAAAACTGAGAGCATTTTTTTATAACTAAATCAAACCTTGAGGTCATGACAAGGTGCATGACACGTTGCTTTTGAAAAGAACACTGCTCAACTAAATCAAGTACAAATTCATCCATTGCCCCCTATATATCAAAAGTCAAATCATAAATATATTTATAAGTGCTCAATATTAGTTCTCTAGAATAGTACAATTTTAGAAAGAGTTGTGTATGGTTACCTCAGGGTGTTTGGTATCGATTGAACTAAGCACATCCCTTAGAACTTCCAACACACTCATGGCCTTTTTAATTATACTACAAAAAAAAAAATGAATTAGAAAATGGCGCATAGTTGAATAAACCAATTAGGGTTTCTGTTTCTTTGTGGAGAATAAAAAAATGTACTGTACCTAGAATCAGGGGCGTTTTGGGGACTAATTGTTTGCATGGGAGGAGGATCATATAGAAGCCTCTGAGTCAAAGTATTATCTTCAATATCAGTAGCAGGAGCAGGAAGAGGAGGTGTCTTTCTCTGAGTTGGTGGGGCCTGCAGTTCAGTTACTGTAACGCGAGGTCGATTTGGGAATTCCACACCAGCCACCTTTCAATTGAAACCAAAAGAGTTCTGTTTAGAGCACTCCATGTCAAATATAAACACATCAAATTTAATACACAATTAAATTTGATGACAAACTCTATGCATTGTGCAAGGATTGTAAATATAATATAAATTAATTACCACCAAGTCATAGTAGGCGGCATAATATTCGGGAAATTTGCCTTTAGCGCCACCAACTGCAGTTTGTGTTGCATCTAATAGAAGAAATGCTCTCTCCCTCACAGGATATTCTGTCTGGAAAATAATCAAAATGCTAACATTTTAATGCAACAAATTTACCAGATTGATACATTTTTTTGTAAAGGCCCCGTCATTAGAATTGTATAACTTAATGTCACCTACTGCAGATTAATTTAACATGGTACAGATTGGAGTTTTATTACTAACCTTTTTCTTTACAATTTTGACAAGAATAGGAAGAATTGCATTTTCCACCACCAATTTGTGTATATTCTCTCCAAAGTTATTCATCAACATTTCTAATAGCTACAAGATAAAAGGGAGTATATATGAGAAAATATGAGATTTTTAAATCATCCCACGGAAAATATTTAAATACAAAGTTAACCCTCACCATGACAGCGTAAAGTTGTGTATTGGGGCTCTTGTGTTGTAACCGCTTCTTGATGGATTTAATTACGTCCTTGGCTTTCCTGGTAAATTGCGATTAAATTATTAAATACATAATGATCAATAAGGAAAATGGATAATGTAATATCAATACGCTTAATCATGTTTTGCTAGTGATTTTTTATACTAAAAATAAGTGGTGTCAACACTTGATATGACAGTTTTGCAATCTCCATCATAGATGATTGCCAAATTAAGATCTAACCGAAAAAGAGATTAAACGAAGGATGAAACATGTAATGGGAAAATAATGTAGAAAATCACAAAAATTGAACACAAAAAATTAAGTTACCAAAAAGGTACTGTGCAAAATTACTTGACCCTTATTACAAATCAGTCTGTATCCTCTGAGATATCTCAAATTTTCAGTTTATGCTGGGTTTTACAGTCCCTATTCGAAATGCAGGGAGCCAGTAATATTGTGCTTTGAGATTCGTGTAAAGAGGATTTGAACGGTCAGATCAACTCAAAATTTACGATTCTCAGGCAATGTGAATTCCATTAAAAATGTCATTGAACTCAGAAGCTTAGCTCAGGAGGTAAAGTTAGGTTGCATGTATTATAATAAATGGAGAAATGATAATTGAAAGAGGGGAAATTATGAAAATACCCCGAATCATGCGAAACGAGTTCGCAGATTTCAATATTCTTCGCCCAATCAGTCTCCTTCAACTTATCATCTGTTGCCATCTTTACCATACCTGACGCCATGAAAACCCACCTTGGAGAAATTTGCAGTTCAGCCCCCCAAAAAGTTTGAACTTTCAAAAAGAACCAAATTTATCCGAAATTATGAATCAGCTCCTGGACAAGTCTCAAGATTTATCAATAAATAAACCCAAAATTTTGCAGAGGAAATCCTCAAGTCCCTGCATAAACGAAAAATAAGTAGAGCAAAATTACATAAAAATACGAACTAAAAGATCAAATCATTAAACCGTATCAAACTAAATAGGTTACGAGAGGCGCTATTGGCAGTTTTTCAGCATTATCTTTTTACATCGCGAGAAAAAACAAACAAAAACACTGATTTTCTTCGCGCTGAGCTAATAATCGCAGTAGAGGTTCATAAAAGAGAAGAACTTTTTTCATAGCATTTACCAACAGTAGATCGAGGTAACGAGAAACGCACAGATCTTTTGTAATTGGAATTTAAGAGAGAAAAGGTTTGAAAGAGAAGGATACATACCTCACTAAAACCAACAATGGATCGTTGTAGAAGAGACAGTGGGAGGTACTTAGGAAGTGTGAACCGCCATTGGAGCGGAGAGTGTGAGCACGCGGTTGGGGGAAGAGACAAAGGGAGAGAGAAAGAGAGAAGGGAAAAAAATGAAAGCAAAAAGAGAAGACAGCTATGGGAATAGTGTAGTAAGCTGTTTATGCGCTATTTCCTTAAATGCTTACACCAATTCAACATTCTCTGTTTCTAGTTAAGTCTTGGGTAAATGTTTTAACAGAATAGTTTTTACTTCATGCAGGGCAAAGACTAGAATCGAAACAGAATTGTGTATGGTTAGTGGGCTGCGAGAAGACAAAACTGATCTGTTATAAAGAGAGAAATAAGGCATATAGGGGCTATTGTTTATGATTGAATTAAAATGAAAAATGAGCAGATAATATTATTTCATTACTACTTTCATAAAAATATGATTTTCATTGATTGTTTATAATTAAATGTGTTGAATTAGATAGATTTGGAGTTGCCTAATTAAATGTGCTAACAAGCAGGACGCTGTCTTTTTGTATAATTATTGTTATATAACAATGATAATTAGCTGTAGTCATGTTTAATCAAGTTTTATTTTTACTGACACTGATTTTTAGAAGACACAATTTATTAATAAATAAATAAATTAGTAAAATGATAAGATTAATTAGTAGATTAACTTTGTCACATAACATATACCATTTTAAGTAAATTAATTATAATGCATGATTAATATGATTGCATTAAGCTGAATAGGGGTGAAAACGGGGCGGATAATATCCGATTCGTATTTAAAAATTAGATACGGATATCTGATATCCGAATATCTGTGCGATACGAACACATAATTATAAGTTTTAATTATATGTATCCGTATAGTAGATATATATCATATAGTTTAATATATATTATGAAAAAATTATGTTATTAACAGTATTATAATTAGATAAATATTATGGACTTTTGAGTTTTTTAATCGATATATGATCCGTATTCATATTTGAAAAAAATAAAAACGGATACGGATATGATGTCCGCTTTGTATCTAATTCGTTTTCATCTCTAATTAAGGAGCTCTCACCAGTTAATCCACGAATGGCCTTCCTTATTAAGTTTGTATCCTCTGCGATATCTCAAATTTTAAGTTTATAATTTGAGTCATCCAATCATAATATGGACGAAACCGGCTCCAAGTTGAAAATTCACATGACTCCTTCAATATTTGTCAATAAGAATAGGATAATCTGAATTCTTGCTGCAAGTTATACAAATTCCTTCATTATTTTAGCCAAGTCTTTACTCTTCAATCATAAACTTTTGCATTTCATTAAAATACCTAGAGAGTATGATGCAACATCATTTGTAGGAGATCTTACAGAGAGAAAAAAAAATGCTAATAATTAGATACTTATTATATTCAAGTTTCAACTTTCAACTATAACTAATAAAAATATAAGGCTCTTTAAAGTTATCTATTAACCATGTTAGACCAAAGTGCTATTAGAATAATTCAAAGGCCAATTCTAGATAAATGAAGGAAAATCTGAAATTTTTATATATACGAATAAATAATTATCAATTTTGATTAGTTGAACTAATCCAAATTTAAATTTTGATTATCAATTTGGACCAAAAGCCGACATACATCAAATGTATTTTATGTATTTTAAATTTTAATTCGAGGCCAAAGTTTGAATTTGCAATATATTAAACCTAAATCCTAATTCAAGAGGATATTATTTATTGTCATCTAAAAGCAAACTTAGGACCACTCTAGACAATGAGCCAGGTGTTGACGTGTTGTGTTTTGAAGCATCCATGCATGAACCAACTTGCGACCTTGGCTATAGAAATAACTACTATCATTAAACACAGAGGCGACTCCACATTCAATGAATGGGGTTAATTGACTCTATTTATTTTCAATTTTTTTTTGTATTTATATCTTATTTTAATATTGTTAAACTAAAATATTATGGATAGTGTAAAATTAACTCTCATTCATAGTAGAAATTTTTTATATGCTTGACCCTAACCTCTAAAGTTTGAAAATCTGACTCCGCCCTTGATTAAACACATGAAAAACATAAAAAAAATGACAGATAGTAATTCCATTGTAATTACTTATTATGCGTTATTTTTTTATATACATATATATATTACGGTGCATTCATTTAGTATTTTTTATATGTAGTCTTAAAAATTGTCCAAATTCTAAAATTAAAGATATATCCCGAATTAAATGCTAGTCCGGTATCATTAGGAGTAGCATTTGAGCAGCCAAGGTTGATTTGGTCCGAGAAGCGAAACATCAAACATAGACCGAGTCCAAGCAAAAATCCACTTAATTCGAGACTGCGTGTTCCCGCATGTTCCGGACCCTACTTTCTTTACCTGACCTTGTCTGCGCCGTCCAAAACAAACCAATCACCACCTTCTCTGTTTATATTTCCCACATACACTCGATGTATAACCGTATAAAACAAAGACCTGGATGTAGTAGTTGGATTTTTTTTAAAAACATAATTAAAAAAAATATTTTTACCAAAACAACATGATTATTTATTTTTAACAAAAATCATAAGAACTGAATTGTCAATTGGGTCCGCTTGGTTTTTTTTTTGGAACCGAATTAGCAATTCGGTCCCTGTTGATTTCACAAATTTTCAAAAAGACTGCCACAGGAAATCTGAAAAAGACTCTGGACCGAATTGTCAATTCAGTCCTAGCTTTTTTTTTTCTTATAGAGTTTGCTAAATAAATAGCATTATTGTAAATTTAGTTAAGAAAACATTTACATTAACAAAGATGTGTAATTATTACTCGCTAGATTTACCAAAAAAATTGAAAATGAAATAGAGTAAATCAAATTTCATCTAATATCCTCTATGGGAGATAAAAAAAAGTGTTCCGGCTAAAAAAACATATTTAATTGTCTTTCGGTTTCAAATTCAATTTGACTTACATCCGATATGATATATGATACACAAGTGTCACACCTCAAACCGGAAATTCCGAATTAAGGTGTGATCAGTCCCCGCCTCGTGTCTAATAAACACAAAGACACGCAAGGCTAAACAAATACAAATAATCAAGTACAGGGGAAGCGAGATAACATAAACAAGCAATAGTCATAGATCTCAAATAAATACAAACATACATATTTGGTTTAATTAATTTTATTTACTTAACTAAATTTCAAAACTTATTAAATTTAATTTAAAAAGTAAAATTCCTAAACTAATAAATTGATTTAATAGTCAATTATATAAACAATTCATTTAATTAATTATTTAACCCTTTGTTTGAAATTAATTAATTAACCTAAGTTTTAATTAGTTGCAAATTTTAATTATTAAGCATATTTTGTGCACTCTCTTGCATGAAAAAAATATTAGTCATTTTTTAGAATTACAAATTTAAAGCGTCTGTATAAATAATTTATAAAAGACTTAACACAAACTTTATTCTTGCTTATATTGCCCAGTAAGAAAGAAACAGTGAGAATATACTTTTCTCATTGAAAATCCAGATGCAAAGAATACATACGTAAGCTTACAAATAAGAACAAAGAATAATTTTTATTTTCCGATCTCTAGATTAGTAATTCAACCAAACCCTAAAAATAAAAACAAAAAAAAAAAAAAGTTGGGACCGAATTGTCAATTCGGTCCGGACTAAAAAAACACTCTGGATCGAACTGGCAATTCGGTCCCTAGGCATTACACAAACGGCAACACAGTTACCTACGGGAAATGTGAAATCAACAGGACCGAATTGGCAATTCGGTCCAAAAAAAAAAAAACCAAGCAGACCGAATTGGCAATTCAGTTCTTATGGTTTTTGTAAAAAAAAAATAATCATGTTAGTTTGATAAAAATATTTTTTTAATTATGTTTTTAAAAAAAAATCCGTAGTAGTTTCCTGGTCCCACTTTGCATTGTTTTTCATTTTTTATTCGTGCTAAACTAATTGACAGTTATTTTGTACGGACTTACTCCGGGTCATAATCAGCTTGAGGATCCTCTCCAACGTACAAAATTTACTTTGGTAGTACCGAAAATATTTAAACCTTTTATTCAATTATTGACGGTTTTGATTTTGGTAGGACCATAAAAATATATTTCTTACATTGGAGATAATCCCAACCGTGAACTGTTCTTTTCTATCCGCTGTTTGACCACCGGGGTAGGACCGTAGGAGTAGGACAACGAGAAGACAGTAACAGGAGATATAACACTGACAAATGGGGCCCACTTATTATTTTTGGTCCATCTCCTCTCCAGTTCGTACGAATTAGGCCATGCTATGCTATCCGAGTCCGACCAAATCTGTGAGCATAAATCTAACTAGAAGAGGACAGATTTAATACTATTATATAATAATTCGAGTGGTTGTAATGTGTTAGACAAGGGAACGAGATCCGGTGCTTGCCAAACCACTGCTCTTCTCCTGCTTGCCTCTCTATCTCTCTCCTCCTCCTCTCTCTCCCACGTGACTCTCTCTCTCTCTCTTCTCTTTTTTTTAGAGAGATACAGAGAGAAAGAGACGAGCAGCTCCCTGCTTTTCTATCAAGAAAAGCAGCGGATGCATATCCGTTAGACAAGATGGAGATATTGCATCTATTTAATTTCGAATAATTTAGGATACCTTTTGTGGAAATTATTATGGAGAGCTAGTTAATTGTATATATGGGTTAGTTAATTTATATTGAACTTTATATATTAGTTTTTTAATCTTACCGTGATAATTTATAAATTTTTTTGAAATGTATGAGAATTTCATAATTAGTGAGATTTTTTTTCTGAAAAAATCACTTTTTAATTCTCATGCTAGCAAAATTACAGATTCTTGGTCACCAATTGTTAATTGCTAATTTATACGTCGAATTTCTAATTCAACATAAAAATTTCTAATTAATTTCAGAAACGAAGATAGTCTATTTAATTTTTACTATTTCTATGACAGAAATATTTGATATCGTTCTAATTTCAACACTGAATAACCATCATATTCAATGTCATAATTGACGCCATACATCAATATCTATTCTAAAAGAAAAATTAAAATAAAACGCAAAGCATAATGGGAATCCATTTTTACAGCGTGATTTTTGGTGCGTACAGCAAACTCATTTTTCACGGACCAAAATGCCCCTACAGTAAAGACGGGGATATACCGTGCAGGAGGAAACAGGGCAGGGGATCAAGCTGAGCAGGAATCTTTTGGTCCGTGAAAAATGAATTCGCTGTACGCACCAAAATTCACGCTGTAAAAATGAGTTCCCAGCATAATTGGGATCAAGTGACCCTGCCTGTCTTGTATACATCAATACATCAATGGTACAGTACGTTGAAATGGAGAGTATTGGAGCATAGATTAGGCTGTGTAGTGGGCCCACAAAGATATAGTGTTAGAGGTGCACATGGTTGGGGCCCGGCCTTTCTCCATAGAGCTAGCGTGGATAAGCTCAAGACTCAACCAGCAAAAGGCTACTTTATTATTGTATCATGTTTTTGTGGAAAAATATATTTTTGAGAATTGCTTGATTATTGATCATAAATCAATTCTAAAAGAGATTTTTTAATTTAGAAACTAAAAAAATTAAATCTTCAAAAAATAAATTGATTGTTTTTTTTTAAATAGATGGAACTGCACCAATAATGCAGTTTCACCAGCGACAGATTTGATGAAACTGCACCAATGATACGATCTAAGCAGTTTTCGGACAAATTTGTGTTCAGGATCAGTTTTCAGGCAAATGTGTGATCATGATGGGGTTTAAGGTTTGAAAAAACTCTGGATTCTCACAAAACTTGCAAATGGTAGAACCACACAATTTGTGCGGCTCCATCTATTTTAAAGAAACAAAAATCAATTATTCCTTTCATGGAGCTCCGCACACCTAGGGAACTCCGCAAGTTCCTCCTAGGTGATCCAAAAGGGCAAAAAGGAAGACAGAGGTATTGAGAGTCGCTTTGTGGCCCGACTACGCCACCCCCTCGTCCGTATGGTTCACCTCGCTTACCTCAGTCGAGCGGATGACTCCATCTAAGGGTTCCACCGCTCGTCACCTCGCCCGTTTGTCTCGACTCCCCAGGTACGACTGAGGGTATTGTGAATTTGTTCCACCCCTATAGTATATACTATAACTATATGTGAATAAGGTACGCGCTTTTATGGTTGTTGTCGATGATGAGAATGCAAAGAGTTGTCTTCTTCTTCATCTCTTTCTTCTTCTTTCTCCTCTCTTTACTGTGATGTCTACGGCGTAGTCCGCCAGCCATGCAACTCGAATAAATCACTGTGGTGTCTACATTTCCAGAAAAAAAAAAATCGAAAGGCCCGCCTACTTGCTAATTGGACGCAAATAGACCAATTTGTATTCTTTAGCTTCACGTATCTGTTATTTTCTGACATAATAAATTATATGATTTTACAAGTAGCTCAATGTACTAGGTTTTCATGCTTCTTAGTTTAAACAAAGAAAATGTGTATAATAGCTACTTTGTAAATAGTTGGATCAATGCAATTGCCTATGGACTTTCAACTAAAAAATATTCGTTTTATGAATAGTTAAAGTTTAAATTTATAAATATAAAAAATAAAGAGCGTGCTTATCGGAAGAGACGACCAATCCTAATCGCACTTGAACAACTGTTTCAGAATAACAATATCGGAAGAAAATATTTTTACGAACTCTATGTATGAATTCATAGATTTTTGTAATTCTCAAGCGAGTGTAGAGAAGGTGGAGATTTACGCTGCCCTCTCTCTCACTCTTCTCTCCATCATAAGTAACATTCGTTTTTTTATGTTTACTAATTGAACACCAAGTAAAACGGAATAAATATATTATGCGTTTTATTTGCGAATAAAACATGAAGCATTAATTATTCGCAAATAAAATGTAACTCTTTTATTTTATTTTTTTTGGATTTTTTTTATTTCTTGTGGTACCGAATCATTCTCGAATCATGAACTTTTATCCTGCCGAACCGAATTCGAAGTATTCATTTGTCATTATTCTCTCCATTGCACATTCTACTTTGGAACAGGGGGAAAATAGCTTGATTTATAACTTAATATATAATATGTCAAAGTATAAAGTATATATTTATAACTTCAAATTTGTTTTTTTTATAACTGTGTTAACAGTGATTGTCAAATATATTATAAATACCTTAATTTTGGATGGAGTGTGACATCAGCGATGAACAGTGCTACCCCACTGATACACCGTTCGATCATGTATGTATGAATCAGATGAACTCACGCTGACCTCATCTCCCGTCAGCTATACAATACAGCCTATATTCTTCATTGCGTCCCATGCGATTTTGCCCCAAAAAAAACGAAATTGCCCTGTGCCGACTGCGATGTCACAGGGGTCCCAGCTGTCAGCTTCTCCTCTTCCGCGAGTGCCACGTAGTCGTTTCTCCGCAACGTGTTGCTCCTCCCGCTCTCAGCGCCTTCTCTTCTTCGGTTTTCGGCGGTGTTTCTTCTCTTGCGATTCTTGATTTTACTTTACCCATTTACTTCCCGCTGCTCAACTGTGTTCTCTTCAGATTCGCTCATCTCTCTGTCGCTATTTTCACAGCGGCTAGGTTTTTCACTGCCATCGACTCTTTACCCTCTTGTAGGTACAGCTCTTCCCGCTGGTATGATTCCTTTCAAGTTTATTCATTTCTACACCCAATCCACTGTTTGGCAAGAAATTGACTATTTACCAGAAAAATTCACCGCTTTACCGCACCCAACACACTAATTGGCAAAAAAAATTGACTGCTTACCAGAAAAAATCACACTCGGCTCAGTTTTTCCCTGATCTGATTTACACATTGTCTCTTTTCTCGGCTGTCTTCAAATTTCTGCACTGTCCATCAATTTCTGATAACTTCACTCTTTTTTCTTATCTTGAACATGTAGCTTTCATTTCGAAATGAATTAATTGTTAAATTGAACTTTCAATTTGATATTAATTCAATCTTTCCGAATTTCCTATTTGAGGTTTTTTTTAAGCTTTTGGTCCTAGTACCCTCTCCAAAAAAGTTTACCAGAAGTTCAGATTCAAAGAGAGCAGGCAAATCCTCCGGAGTTTTCATTTTCATAAAAAAAATCTTTTTGTCTATAATGTTTCATAAAAAATATTTAGTACGTACCAATCTATATATTTCTTTTGAACTTTCTTGCAAGCACAATGTAAATGTTTGCTGGTAAAAGAAAGAAGTCCCTGTTTCGAATTTTATATTTTCTTGCAAGACTTTCTTACAACAAATCAAGCTTGTCATCAATCCTCATTTCCGTAAGGGCTATAACATATAGCTTTTTGCCTTGATTCCACCGTGTTGAAATTACATAATAATTTTCTGTATTAGAATAGCTAGATGCTGAAATTGCAAGAAAAATTGGTAAAAAATAGTTGATCTTTATAAGGTTTTTATTTCTTAATATCTTGTACCATGTGTCCATATCCTTATGAAAGTTATTTTAACTTGACAATTAAATTTTCATTTTCTGTGATTGGGCTATATTGAAAATAAAGGGTAAAATACAAGAACTACCTGCACATTTACATCCATTCTCATATTGTCTTGCTAAGTAATGAAGTTAGAGTGCATTTTCATGCCTGGCTTGCACCAAAATACATTGGAAAATTTGAATCTCCTTCACATTTGGCCAAGTTAGACTATAATTTTTTTTATTATCCTTTTCAACAATTTTGAATTTGTCTTCCGATATAAATCTTCATTGCAACTGAGTTTTGACTTGGTCAAATGAGATACTCCACCGCAGGGCACCCACAAATCGCATGCAATTAGAAACTTGGTTAAGGACTACAACTTAAACTTGATCTGATCATGTTATAAACTTGATAGACCTTGAGGAATTCTCTAGTATTATCTTCTCATTGTTAGTGGGGAAGGTGAAGTGAAACCTGGATTCTAATAAGACAAAGTTTTGCTCTTAGTGATTTATAATTTAGGCTTTGCAGCATTTGTCAATGTTGCATTCTATTTTGGATCTGTAGTGTGCACAGCTTCGATTCGTGATTTTTGAGTATCAGTTACTCCCTTCATTTGTCTCCATTGAGAACTATGGTTATAATTTTGTGGTTGTTAGTAGCACAGTTATCACATCTTACTTTTCCAAATGAAATAGCAAAAGAGCTAAAGATCTCAACTGTTGCAGTACCAGAAAAGTACCAGAAAAAGAGTACCAAAGTTGACAGCTAAATTTTTTTTCACATCTTACATTATATGTTACATGTTAGAATCTTTTAATAATTTTACTTAATGATGGATTTCATTGGTTTCATATCTTACATCTTACAATTTCGCCCTTTTTCTTCCCCCTTTCTTTGCTTCCATGCGTTTTTTTACAACTTTGCTAACACCAACCTCAAAGTTCTATAGTAAGTTCTTCTTTTTACCTTCTAATGTATTCATCCTTATGTCAATTTCAAGTATACTGTCACATGATACCCTCCACATACATACGTTAAGACTCTATTATGTTTAAACATGTGATCTTCTAACAGAAAAAGGTTGTAAAGAGATGCATTGAAAAAAAAGATAAAAAAAAAAGGTCGGGTTGCAGATGGAGCTATACTAGCCCAAATTTTATCCAAAGGGTATCTGATTTTGTAGCACTCTCTATTGGATAATGATTTGGCCTGCTCATTTTTTTTTTCCTTTTTTCCGAAATTCTAGGACTGCATTGATGGAGTTCAAATTAGTATGACAACAATGCCTCCACAGAAGTTAATCAAGCATAATATACAAAATGATACTCTCAATTGGTCTGCACTTTGTCAGCATCATAAGGCCATTCTGGTAATTATGACCTACTACTTCTTTAATGTTCCTTGCTTACCTTTAACATTTATGCAATAACTGTATATAAACCTGCTGCTAATTTTTTTATGCAAAAGTAGCATATCAGCATTTGTCACGACATGTCTTGAGACATGTCCATTTGTCTGCAACATGTCACTTGATGAAATGTACGCCTTAGAGAGAAATTTGGAAGTTTGGTTGTATAGAGTTTGCTCTGTTAAGGTAATTTGATTGATTTCCTCCGACATTATTGTGGTTCAATTTGAAAGTAGAAACCTTGAATCCATTGAAAGTCTCATGAGCAGATGAAGATGATGCTTTAAGAGATTCAATACCTTGAAAATAAGGTACACTTTATAATTTAATATAATGGGTAGAATGAATTAATTACTGTATTAATCACTTCTGTTCTAATTGTACCAATTATTTTCCACTTAATGTTGATTAATTTTAATCGCAGTGAGAGATACTAAAAGTCGCTAATGAAATTCTTCAGGAGAAGGTAACTTTTCCAAACAAAAAAATATATAAAATTATATGCATCTGTAACTCTACCATCCTAATATTGGCATCAGAATTGCTAGAGACCAAATTAGTACAATTCAACTTGTACCTCTGTGCTAAAAGAAAGCAAGTCGATTTTCTCTCTCTCTATTAGTAATTTATTATTTTCTCTTATTTGGTAAATCTAATCATCCAATTAAAGGTTACTTCTATTAAGTCTCAGGTGGGGGAGGGGCTGAAGCAGTAAAGAGAAACAGGAGTCAAAACAAACTTCTTCAAAAAATAAAGAACTGTCTAATTGATCCAGGCTCATCTTTTCTTCAACTTTCTCAGGTACATTGATTATCATTATGCATTTGGAAAGAGTTAATGGAAATGAAGATTTATTTCAACTAATAGTCTAATTGATCCTTTCACAAAGAGTTAAACTGTAAAGCAATGAAGTTTCATTACCATATTATTAAAAATATTAAAGTGAATCATATATATTTTTTCCGAGAAAAGGCACTGCAGTACTTGAAAAGATTAATGAAAATTGTTGGGAAAAAAATATTATAAAATTCATAACATACACAATAAATTACAAGTAGACCTAAAAAAAATATTCATCCATTGCGGAAGAAACGTGAGGACAGATATTTAACTCGAAGAATAGTTTGGCTAACCCATAAGTCGTAAGCATCTTGAGAAACTAAATCTGATTATTTATTTTAACTCAAGAGTGCTCAAGGTATATGTGTAAAACAAACCGTTCACCCTATGAAATAACAACTTTACATTGATTTGTTATTATGATAGGAAAGTGCACCAGATCAGGTTCAAGTGAGAACATGTCATCTCTATTATCTTCCTATTTTGCTGTTTAATTTCATAAATTTTATATCAAATAGTGTATTATTTCAGCATTTTACATCCTCCTTCCTCTTTTCATAGAAGAAAGTGAGAAGCTGATAAAGCTGACAGAATCACGGGTTGTGGAAGCTTCTTATCATAATAAGAAGGGAGATCTGATAATGATGTTTTCTGTTGAAGTCCGATAAGAATGTACATGAATTTTGACTTTAAGGTTTCGGGTTAAGATTTCTTGAACCCATGACAATTCTATTTATTATTTTTCAAAAGATGGTAAAAAGAAATTTGGTTCCTGTTTCTGTTCCTCTACCTCATCTATTTATTTGCCTCTCAGATTCTTTTTTAATCTAAGTTTTTGCTATTGTATACGAAATAGAAAGTGAAATTGGGTCACCAGTCGATCTGGCAAAATCATACATGCTATCCAAGCCACCATGGTTGTCTTCTTTCTTGACGAGTGGGTCCAGCACTCCGCCAAGTGGGCCCAGAAAATTCAGCGATGACTTCATCCAGGGAACCTTTGACCGCTCTTTGTCCTCTTAAAGGGTATTTATATACATCCATACTACCCTTATCTTAGATTTTGCTTTAAAAAAACATTAACATTTTTATAAACGTGAAAAGTTATAATAGAGAAGTCAATAAACTCGATAAATTTTGTGAGTTGATTAAATATAGAAAAGTAAATATGATGTTATGAATTTTAGAGAGGGGAATATGTAATTTCGAGGTTTTTGAGGGCTATACATGAAATTTTCCCTAAATAAAACATTACCATTTTTATAAACGTCACTAGCATTTCTTTCTTTTCAACTTGCGTAGAAATTCAAATTTCTGACATGACTGGTATTTCTCTTTTCAAGTTTCTGCAGAAGGATATTTTCCTATTGGGTTGTGGGCCCCAACAGAGGAATCTTCCAGAAGAGTTCACTCAAGGCTATCTGGGAGTGTATTTGACAGCTTTTGTACTTTCACAAGCCCTGGTTGTACCTCTAGATTATTTGGCAGATGTTCTACATCCCTTGAGATTTCAGAATTTTCTGTAACATATTTTGAAACTTTTAATTGTTTGTTAGTTGTATATCCATAAAATTGCTCCAGTATCATATCTGTAGCAATTCCTTTAATGGTACAAGAATGGGACAGTATCTGTGAGGGTAAAAAGTGACTATCCGCGAGGTAAAAGGTGACTATCTGTGAGGATATATTGATAGAAATGTGTTTTTTCTATTAGCGAAGGAAGTATTTGTGAGGGTATACTGACAGTATCCCTTGTAGATACTGTTCCATTAGTTGTTATTTATATTCTACAAAGAACACAAAAACCTTTGTGCTAATTGAAGGAATGGAGACACATTTAAGGAAAAAATGGAGGGAATATGAGTAAATAAAATGAAATGTAATTAGGGTATTTTTCTGTTATTTTTCTTCTGATTGTGTCAGCCCAAATAGTTATAAAGACGGATTCAATGTAAGAAATTGACAACTGTCTAATAAAAGAAATATGTTAAATTGACAACTGTTTAATAAAATAAATATGTTTCCTTTTATCTTCACTCAAAACCAGACGGTAATTGGACATGAAATAAAACAACATTACTAAAGCTCCTCAAATAAAACAACACCAACAACAAGCTGACATTCACGCACACCAGCAACATAACGGTTGCGGCTACGCCGCAACTCAAAGCACCTAGTTCGGTATATCTTGACATAAGTTGAATATATACAAATTTAGATATTTAACATATAATATATCATCTAAAACTTGGACGGTAATTTAATTAAGGGCTAATTTAATATGGGAGCATGAATCATCTCATAATTTTTATAAATTTTGATATTAAATATTAGAATTTAACTTTTTTTTATGTGTACTGGATATTTTTATTTTATAATGCGTACTTATAAAAAAAAAGTAATATCATTATAGTCTACTTTTACTTAATTTAATTTATACAAAACAATAATATCATTATAGCCTCCAAATCTAAATATGTAATTTAGAATGTAATTCATAAAAAAAAAAAATACGCTATTGCCGGGATCTGGACAGATCAGCTTAGTCTCACAAAGATTATTGAAGAAAGAGTTGAACTCGATCTTTGTATAGAGAATTAGAGATCCCATTGTATTAATCCATTGCATTGTAAATTGGACAGAGGAGCAGAGAGATTGCCTCAAAAAAAAAGAGGTGCTTTTGACGTGGAGCGTGGAGAGTGGAGTGGAGAGAGATTGTCTGATTGAATTTGTTTTTTCCTATGAAAACAGTGTTGTTAGAAGGGCAATGGGAACTACTTGGAATTTTAAATGAAAAAAAAAAAAACAGAGCTGCCGAATAGCACTGGGACAAATGGTGATATTTTAATTTTGAGAAATGTTTTGGCTCTTTGAGTCATCATATTCGAGCGTGCTCCTCACTAATTTAACATAAAAAAAAAATTAATTTTGTCTAACTTCTATTTTCAGTGCTTATATCCAAATTTTTAAAGTTCTCTTTATAATATTGTACAATGTTACTCGCTAATATTTAAATCTCTATCTGCAAGCATTTAAATCATAAATCTGTGTAATTTTAACTCATAATTACTTTTGTTTTCAAGTAAAAAATGGAAAGATTATTTTCACCCACTCTTTTATTATTTTTTCTCTGATCATTCTCATTCATTTTTCCGACAATCCGTGATGAGTTTTACGAATCTAAAAATACGAACGTTTTATACTCGATTTTCTCTTTCAAATGAGATCCATGAAAAATATTTTTTAAGTTGTTTTTTTTTTAATTAAAGCCCATGAATCCTTTAAGTTTTTAAGTTTTTAAATCTCAGTTTACAACCATTTAAACCTCTTATGTCTATCATTTAAACTACTACGTCTAAACGTTTAAACATCTGATGTCGATCATATAGTATTACACATTTAAACTTCTGTCTATAACTATTAAAGTAGTTGTGTCAAATATTTAAATAGTTTTCATGTCAGATTTAAAATATTGTATCACTGTAAATAATTATTCTTTTTATTGTATTTCTTTATAAGGAGAACTGGACACGATACTAGTTTAAATTAGAACGGTAGCGCACTAGCGTGTATATCGGCACCGCTTCTGATTTGTGAACTGTAAATATCTGCACCATACCAACTCCGGAGTCAAAGACTTTGGCAAAACCAGCGGCGCTGAATGAGCTGTGCTGTTAAAACGACAAATCCACGATTTAATTTGGTTGAAGATTACGGATGGAGCACCAACTCTCCTCTCCTCTCCTCACCTCAATTATACTATGCACGTGGAGCACGAATAAGCCACATTCTCAGAATAAACCTCCATCGCTCCATCAATACACCGCGTGTAAATTGATATTAGTGGCAGTACCGCTATATAATTTAGTGGCCTAGCCCAGGAGTAGGAGTCAAAGACGCAACAACCCTTATGGCCTTATCATTTAATGAGGGGACCAGCTCACCAGCTAATTAATGCACGAGAAGAGAACTATGTTTAGTAGATCATTAATTAGCTGGGGAGCTGGTCCGAATCATTTAATGATCTACTAAACATATACATACATATTGCATATAATTATTCAAAAAAAAAATAATACAAATACACCGATGTTTCTCCAGATGATTCGGAATCCCACTTAAAAAAAAAAAGGAAAAAGAATCATTCGGAATTTATTAATTTCCAGAAGATTCTCCGAGGTCCCGGTCCAAGAGAGAAGAGGAGACCACCGACCGAATTCAGCGTACTGCGCAGCTTGATATATTAATATTAAACTCTCCGACGCCGCCGGGCCTGGCAGGTTTCGTGGACGTAAATAAATAATTAAATTATATATCTTTTTTATACATACTTTATAAATAAATAATTAAATTATATATCTATCTTTTTTATGTATTTATTTATTCCCTTCTCCGTCCTCCTCGTTTGCCTATATTTGCAACACTTGCGTCCTCAACGCAACGCAAGTCAAGCATGTGATTCTATTACAAAATAATAATTGCCTTAGCTAGTCGGTGGTAATTGCAACATTTTATTAAGCATGCATGTCGATAGACAATAACCCGACATTTTTATTAGTATCCAGATAGAAATTAATTAATATACTCAGGGTATTTATAAAAATATTCATACCGGTTATTTTTTAGCTGGTACTCTATTTATTTAAATACCGGTCATTTTCTGTCTGGTTCCAAAGTAATTATAATTTAATTAATAAAGCACAAACACATTAAGTTTAAACAAATTCTGAATTGATGAAATAAAGTCTACAAAATAGACACTAAAGAAACTAAAAATATTTACAACCTAATTCATGAAACTACAATAATACTACTTCTTAGAACTCAGCTCAAATGCATTCAAATTTTAAACCCTACTAATACTACTTCTTAGAACGAGCCGATTTTGTTGGATCTGGATCAGTCACAGCAGACGAAGTGGTAGCCTTACCAGTATAAGTACACGGAACAAACTCATCATCCGATATTGGAGGCTCTGGATCAACATTTTTTTTTTCAAACCATAGCCGTAACTAAGAAATTCCGGCTGTATGAATGATTGACATGTCTTTTTATCAGGGCATACTGGACACTTGTACTTTTTCTCCTCATGTTTACCTCGATCACTAATTGACTCTCCTCTCGCTATACCACGATAGGACGACTTACCTCGGTTGCTATTGTTCATCCTTTTGGCCCCTTCAAATATCGGCTTTTTTGTCTCAAAAATCACCTTCTCTTTCTCTTTATCCCTTTCTCTTTTGTGAGTTTTGTGAGGGGGAGATAGAGAAAGATGGGTATTTTATAGGGTGTAAAACAACAACAACAAAATATTAAGGGTACCGGTCATTTAATGGCCGGTAATTAGATAAATAGAGTACCGGCCAGAAAATGACCGGTATGAGTATTTTTCTAAATACTCAGGAGATCTGAATATATTAATTAATTTCTATTAAACTTTGGATATTAATAAAAATGTCGGCTAATGAATTTTTGCCATTTCATTCGTTTTATATATTATATGCAGTCTCTAGCTAGTTACTCACTTCTAAGTTCTAACACCTCTTAAATATTTTAGGTCAAGACTTAAAAAAACATGTATTCATATAACTGTCAAGTGTGCTATGGTCATATGGTGTGATACTTAAGTATGTATTGAATAATAATAATTAAATGTATATTTTAAGGAATTTAACAAACGAGTATAAAGTTACATATATTTTGATTTGATAAAAATCGCGTATTTACATTGAAATAAATAATAGTACATTGTTGATATTACATATGGATCAACTTAATAAGATCGAATCGCATACATGAACACAACAGTTTAATCACCTTTGTAATCACTAGTACGTCTAAAAATATCTACTAATGTGACAAACATAGTTGAAATAGCTTGACATCGTCAGACCCAAACATAAACATTGCTAAAATTAATATAATTTTTATAATATAAAAAACAAAACAAAAAAAACATTGGCAAAAGCATCACCATCTTTGGATGGACTGAATGTTTTGACATGTCACCCGTCCTTCAACCTGTTTGGCATATTGTCAATTATCAATACTATTAATGATGCTTATCAAACCTTTTTTTGCGGATCTGGTTGTAAAATATCAGAGTTCGAGGGTCATAAAACAAACATTTCTCTTCTCTCTCTTAGTCTCTTGTGGCTAAAATTAATGAAAGAACAGAAAAGCCTAGAAAGGAGAATTGGAGAAAGAATTGAAAGAAAGCATTTAAAGCTCATTTTCATTTTCCGACAAGTTTAATAATAATAATAATAATAATAATTAAGTAGCGGCAAACACGCGGCTCTGCCTCGAACCAAAGCAGCTCTCCCTCACTCAAATAGAACAAGGCTTGCAATCGCGTCATCTAGTTCGCTCCTTTTATTGGAGGAATAGAGATCTGACTAACCATCTCTTTCTCCCTCTCCTTCTCCCCCCTTCGCATGGTTCCTTCAAGGTAAGACCCAACTAATCCACGTCTTGTCCATGTTACCAAGTGGACAAAGCGAATTTGAAGTGGTGTATTGGAATTTTCTAATTGCAGGCGGTTTCACATGCATGTAAGTGGAGATGCGTTGGAAGCTTAATTCCTCGGTCTACAAGAGGATGTCGTCCAAGGAATTAACTATGGGGCTTGATCAGGACATTGAAAACTCAGGTTTTGATTTGTTTTCTTCAGCTTAATAGTTTTTGCTTCTTTGATGTTTATCTAATTTACTATTTTAGATTTGTGAAGGTTGTCTCTGGCTTTTAGGTTACGAAATATATATTATATTTATATGATCGTTTGGTAATCAGTGGAAATGATCTGGTAATCGGAGCTTGATTTGTGTTCAATGTTGTCGTTTGATTTTTCAATATTTTGGATGTCGGTTTGGTTTTATGCATGCAATGTATTCCTTTATTTTATTAACGAACTTGCTTTCTAACAGCCAAATGGTATTTCTCAACATGCAACTTTTATATTACGATCTAATTTATTTATTTCGTAGAGAGCTGTTAAATTGTCTTGCAACTGTTTCTGATATTTCTTTGATCCAAATTGTTTATGTAATAGAGATTCTCTCAATTGTTCCTGATTTCTTGTCACATGCCGCATTGTGCTTCGATCTGATCATGCTATTAACGAGAAGATACTTTCTGATCTTACCTCTGCCAGTTATCTGAACCCTATAATATTGTTTCTTGTTTGGATTATTGCTAAAATATACACAAATTTAAGGCTCTCTAATAACAATATAATGTGTTTACATGTACACCCCATATTGTTGTGTTTTGGATTGTCCGTTATTTTAAAAAGTTTTTTCCCCTCAAAATCTCCCTTTTTTGTGCAGTGAAAAGTGCTTTATTACAAGAAAATGGAAATCCTCCATGGAAGCTTTCTCTGCCGCATATATGTGTGGCCACACTCGTCTCATTCTTGTTTGGATACCATGTTAGGTATGCTTGACTGTACTGAACATTGGATTTATGAAGTTACTGAAACAAAAATAAAAGAAACAGAAATTGAATATGAAAGAATGCTTTTAGCTTACTGTATTGATTTTTCCTTGTATATTATATGTTGCAGTGTTGTTAATGAGCCACTGGAGAGTATCTCACTAGATCTTGGCTTTGCGGGAAACACGCTTGCTGAAGGTATTTTCAATTCAAATTTGAGAAGTATAAACCATTTCATGCAACTTCAGAACTATAAACATGTATAGTAGTATCGAAATCTAAGTTGTTTAGTTGTAGGAAGTTGCAGGTTTTATTGGAACTACTTGTATATTTATCTCCTTAAACAAATGTATTTACATAGCACCAATCTTGGATTTTGATTTATCCTGCTTCATTTAAAAAATAAGCTCTTTTTTTAAATAGATGTGAACTTGTGTGCAACTTTGCATCTGCAAAGAAGCACCAAAATTAAGTCAGTTATGTTGTTGCAAAATCAATAACATTGGTGGAGTCATGGCAATAACAATAAACAAATCAGTACAAGTTTTCAAGAAAGGCTCTCACTAGGTGCTAATTGGGAGTGTATACTTGGTGTATACATCAATAAATCTGTGCAGGGCTTGTGGTGAGTACATGCTTAGGTGGAGCTTTTGTGGGGTGTCTTTTCAGTGGTTCTATAGCAGATGGGATTGGCAGGCGGAGATCTTTCCAATTGAGTGCTTTGCCAATGATTATTGGAGCTGCTTTAAGGTTAATTTAACCACTTATTTTGTATTTGTGCCTTCTTTTATTATGAAACATATTCTTTATTCATGGACTGTCAACTGGTTTGTACTGCTACAACCGTGGCACATGTATAGGTTCCCATTCACATGGCCTCACTTGATAGATATACCAGCCATTACAAGAATAAAGCACAAAAGAGAAAAGTTCATTATTAGCAACAAAAACAGTAGGATGCTAGTTGGTTTATACCAGTATAATACAAGGTTAATGCAAATTTATTTCATTTTAATGTTTTTTCTTATCCTTAATCCAAAGTTTATCAATTGTTCCTATTTGCACTTTATCTCCTTCCTTTGCAGTGCTTCATCCAATAGACTAGAGGGAATGCTTTGGGTAGATTCTTAGTTGGAACTGGAATGGGATTAGGTCCACCAATAGCTTCTCTGTATGTCACTGAGGTATGCAACTTGAAAACGCATGTTGTGTATTTATATTATTGTTCCTGGATCACTCAAGACTTAGATATACTATTTCTGTATACAGATATCTCCATCATATGTTAGGGGTACCTATGGTAGCTTTATTCAGATAGCTACTTGCCTTGGTATAATAGTGGCTTTGTTTATTGGAATCCCCGTCAAGGATGTGACTGGATGGTAAGTTCTATATGAGGTTTATGGTTAATTTTTTGTACTGTGCTTTTGTCATATTTGTACCTGTTATCTTTTTTTTTTTTTTTAAGAAAAAACAACAAATACCAACACATATATCTAATTCTGAAACTTTCTAAACATCACTTTTCTCATTTGTGCAACTTATAATGCATCCAACACCTGATATTTCCGGGAATTCTCGTACATGACCAAGTGATAAAAAGTGGCCTCCAACATTATGGTGTTTACTTAATCTAAATATTTTATTGAAGTTGAGTCTAGGCTTAGGAAATCAGAGCCGGGCAAAGTTAGGGCAAGGTGTTCAATATCCAACTGAATTTATTGTTTCCACCACACTAAACATTATGGTCAGTGTTAATTGATAATAGATAGAAGATTGCCGGCCTTTGTTTCATATTGGCAATGTTGAATGTTATGTGCAAAAGTGCTAAAAAAGTTGATATGTTCTAAAAAAGGATCCTTGATATTCTTCGTGTTGATGGTGCCAATTGTACAAGTATTCTATGTTTTGTATTTCAGGTGGAGAGTTTGCTTTTGGGTTGCAACTGTGCCAGCCGCATTACTTGCAATTTGTATGGAGTTCTGTGCTGAAAGTCCCCATTGGCTTTATAAGGTTTTTTTTTTTCTTTGGACTTGTAACTTGAACCCAATAATGTGACCCGATCTGCAGAAAACAGAAAGATTTCTTGTGTTTGCATTTGATACCCAAATGTAAATGTTTGGCTTATTGATGGAAAATTTGTATACCATTAATAGGTTCAAATTTTGCCTTTCTTCCTATGAGTCCTGTTTTTTCTTTCTTGTTTGAACAAATTCTTTTCTAGACATACTTGTGGTAATTTTCTGTTGGGCTAACCATTTCTTTGACGTTTTGAGGTGAAAATTTTCTGAGCCAGAGATGTTAGGTCTAATTTTAAAAAATTGACAATATTTTATGAACGACTTCGCAGCTTCTGCGAAGGTTTTCAAAATGAAAAAAAAACAATATTTTATGAAAGTTCTATAATGCATTAACAATTATGGAATGCTTATTTTCCTTTTTCTTTTCATTACAGAGAGGTAGAATTGGCGAGGCAGAAGCTGAGTTTGAACGGCTTTTAGGAGCTACTCATGTTAAAGCAGCCATGGCCGAGTTGACAAGGTCAGACAGGGGTGACGATGGTGATTCTGTAAAATACTCAGAATTGTTATATGGCCGCCATTTTAAAGGTATCAGACCTTAGACTTCACTTCAATATCATGCATACCCTGCAAAATGAGAATTGTCTTGCATGCACACCAAACACCCCCCCCCCCCCCCCCCCCCCCCCCCCCCCAAAGCATCTAATATATCACCTTTAGCAGCCTCTTAGTTTATAGGATATTAAAAAAATTTAACAGGTCGAGACCACCAACTTCATAAAATGAAAGCGTTGACAATTGAAGGAGTTCACAACATCCTTGCACTACAATTGCAAGTACCCTTTGGTCCACATGAGCAAACCTGTCCTGGTTAAACAAAAACCCATGTATGTATTCTTTTGCAATCACTGCACCTTGAGCTCTCAACAAGTTAGCCACAAATGTATCCTTCAAAAATCTGTAAATACAGCACTGAAAACTTTGACTACAGCATTTGACAGCAAGGGCCCACCTCGTGCTACAAACTTCAGTCTGTCAGACTCACCATCCCTATATTCAACCTGCTCCATGTATAGCTTTACTAAATTTCCAAAAAGTCTCTCATTCCAATGAATTAGGTTTTCTTCCAAAACCTAACCAGCAGTGAAACAAAGAGAGGATCTGTACCATCATTGCACCACTAGCTTTATCCATTAACCCTTCAAAGATATTTTAGTCATCTCCGTGCAAATCCCTGCACAACTGAACAGTTCAATCCCACGTAGTCATAGCACCTTCATTTGCTAATCGTAGTTTTTGTAAAATTAATAATGATTGGTAGACAGATTAGCAGAAAAAAAAAGAGAAAAATAAAAATAAAAAAAAGCTTGTTCAAATTTGGTCCTTGTTGTTGCCCAACTTAGTCTTTATGTCTGTTTGACCATGGACCAGCTTTGAACAAATTTAGATAATTTATGGACAAAAGTCATGGGTGGTTGTCATAAAAATTCTTCTCTCCTTTTCTTTTGCTGAAGTTTTGTACATTACAAGTGGCTTTTTTGGTGCAGTTGTTTTTATTGGAACAATGCTATTTGCTTTACAACAGCTGTCAGGAATAAACGCTGTTTTCTATTTCTCCTCAACTGTGTTCAAAAGTGCTGGTGTGCCTTCTAACCTAGCCAACATGTGTGTTGGCTTTTCAAACTTGTCTGGTGAGATTTAGCTTTGTTGTGGAACTGTATTTATATTTTACTACTGTATGTACTTGATTAAATTACAATTGTTGGGAAATCTTCCAGGTTCTATTGTTGCTATGCTTTTGATGGACAAACTTGGGAGAAGATACCTGTTACTAGGCAGTTTTATTGGCATGGTAAGCTTTATAAATTATTGAATTAGAGTAATTTCTCGGCAACTATGTTTATTTACTGAGAATCTTAGACATGCGATTTTTAAAACACATATGCCAGCATGTTGATGTAATAGTTAGGGAATTATTTCAGCCTGCGATCATAGGCCAAACTTGCCGAAGCAGATTTAGTTGATAAGGTTTTACATTTTTTTACAAGGCATGCCATGTAATTTACACTCAGAACTTCTTTGACTTGTCTGGAGTTCTTGCTAGTGCTTTATTTGGAAAAATGGAATTTAACCAATTTATTTTAACTCTCGTAAGAAAATAGTGCAAAGTAGATCGATTAACAACTACATGAGATATATATGATAATTTTTGTTCTGATACAGGCTGTAGCAATGGGTGTTCAAGCTGGTGCAGCAAGCCTCCATCATCTTATTTCTGGAACTGTGTCTCTCTCTGTTGGTGGCATGCTTTTGTAAGACCTAACAAAGCTTCACTTTTCCTTTTTCAATAAGCAGAAAGCTATTAAGTTATAATGATTTCTGTAACAGAGTTAACTGATTAATTACAATTTTCAGGTTTGTATTGTCATTTTCTCTAGGAGCAGGCCCTGTTCCAGGCCTTCTCTTACCTGAAATCTTTCCTAACAAAATCCGTGCAAAGGCCATGGCTCTGTGCATGTCAGTGCATTGGGTATGTACATGATTTCTTTTATCTGATATTCCTAATAAAATAAGGAGAAGACATTTTAATTATATTATGGTGAATATTAGAAATGGAAGCTTGAGCTTAAGCTAATAGTGTTTCATGAGGATAACAGAAAAAAGGAGGCCACAGTTAGCGCCAAATCAACTAGAATAACATCAAAATATGAAAGTAATAGAAATTTTATCGAAAACTAAATATGTAGTAACAGAATTTGTAGGTTATTAGTTCTAGTAAAAAAATTAGCCAACTGCTGTTCATTATCAATTACTTAGTTGGTTGAGATTATAAGTTTTCTTGTTGTAAAATTTGTAAATTCTGTCACCTGTTAGCTATGCTAAGAAATTTGAAATTTGAATACTTTCAGGTGGTAAATTTCTTTGTTGGTTTGTTGTTTTTACGGCTTCTAGAACAACTGGGTGCACAGTTGCTGTATTCTATTTTTGCAACATTTTGTGTCATAGCTGCAATTTTCGTGAGGAAGAATGTGGTCGAGACAAAGGGAAAGACTCTTCAAGAAATTGAAGTTGCACTCCTGCAAACTTAGCCATACTGCAAAAGCTAGGTATACTTGGATTTGAAGTTAAATAGCTGTTTACAGAGTTCAGCTAATATAGTTAGATTCAGAAAGAGGATTGAATAATAAATTGTGGTGCAAATTTAATTCTTATTGAATTTATTATTCATGAACTTATAAATCATCAATGGACCATAGGAATATTCACTCTGACACTGCCTTTCCTATTTCTATTTCTTCAGTAATCTGAACTACCCACCTGTACTCATTCATGTGGGTCCGGATCCCCTAAAGTAACCCAACTTTTGGGTTTTCGATCGGGACCGTCCGATTCGATTCTGTCGCTCGAGATCGTCTTGGGATTTGAATCCATCGTCGGGATGTGTGCACTCTACTTCGGGATGGAGATTCTCGGATCCTAATCGGACGGTCCCGATTTAAAACCCAAAAATTGGGTTACTTCACTGGATCCGAATTCCATTCATGTGAGGTAGAGCACTGAAGGCTATATTGTATATGCCTTTATAGCAAATTGTGATAGCAGGAAAATCTTGGGATATTGAATTTATATATATCAGAGATTATATGTTGTATATTATGTGTGGTCACTGGTCAGTCATTGATATTTCACTGGGTACACCGTAGACCTGGAAGTGGCTTCAGTTTTTGTTTTTTTGTTTTTGTTTTTGTTTTTATTTTTACTTGGACATGTGACTTGTTAAATTATAAAACTGGTGAATTAACGATCTGACACTTGTATTTCTGCAGGTAGTGCAGGTAGAGTAGTACAGAATTTGAATATCTGAAATAGAGCTCAGTTTGGTGGTGTGTTGAGATGTGAGGTGTTCAGTGTATCTGACAATATAGTAGATTTAATGTATATCTGTATAAATTCACGGTGTTAGTATATCCGGTCTTCACAAATTAATGCTGATCTTCAGCAACATATGCCTTCTTTTTTGACTTGACTTGGTTTGTTGGTCTACTGTCGACACTGACATTGATGTTCATTGCTATTGTTCGTGCTTAATAAGAGCCTCAATTGGTATCGTCTTTGTGGGATAATCCATTATTTCATAGATTTAAAGCAAACCTAGCTTCTGCAAGCAACTTGTATTACAATAATAAAAGAGGAGAGCAGAGCTACCTCACTTTCTCTTAGGGGTAGTTGATGCACAAATGAATTAGCTATGTCATTATCCAGTATCCACCACCTATGGTTTATTCGACTATACATACCTAGATCTAAATGCTCCGTAAATATATCGAAATGTGTTGTGTAGGCTTTGGCTCCACAGTCCATAACGTCATAAATTTCATATCTGCATAGAAAAGCTGTACAAATATTTTAAGTGTGATCGTTAAATAGATTTATAACAGCTATTTATCTCGTGAGAAGATATGCGCGCGAGCCCAAGCATGGTCTGCCTTGTCGTTCAATTTACCAACCAAGGTCATGAAGACATGAAACATTTTTGAGGGGCACTTTTGTACTTGATTCATTTTCCAACTGTTATTGTGCACTGGGAACTCCAGAAACAACAAAAATTTGAAATTTCTGTATAGTCAGAATACAAACATCACTAGCTTGTGGTTCCTTGCTACACTAAACGAAGATGCAGTAATATTTCCAGCAGTATTAGTGAGATTTTAGGCTCCAATTGGACCAAAAATTTGCTAACAACAATTTCAAACAATAAAATGCCAAACGTTTCTCCAAAATTTGAGCTAGGTATCAATTTATCGAGTCATATTTTTTTTCCATGTAGAGGGATAGTTAGTTTTTCTTTTTGAAAGTAAGTGATTGCCAACTACCAATATCCACTAAACAAAATAATAGACGTTTTATAGTATCAAAGAAAAGAGTAAACAAGATATATTGATGAACAAAATTTCCAAAAATTTGTCAAATTCATTATTCCTAACATCATGAAAGTCATTTTTCTTATTTTGATGTCTGCCCCCATAATTTAAACCAGCAGAGGTTCTCCTTTCGCAAGAAAAAGGTAATTTTAACTTTAGGCAATTGTTACCCAGAGATCCACTATAATATGAAGAAATCTATTCAGGCGTAGAAAAAACTAGATATTTATGTTTTTTGCAGATAAAATTCACAAAGAGTACTGTTGGAAAGTAGAAATCTAACCCTGGAAAGTAGAAATCTCTATCACTCTTCTGCATGAAATGATCTAAGAATGCGAGGAATGCAAAAATGAAAACAGGTCAAGTTCTAAGCATGCACAGTTGATTTATATTCTTGTAACAATTTAGCCTTTATTATCACACATTTAACAAAAGAAGAATTCTTCTACGACTCCATTGAATTAAACTTCGTACAAATTGCAAAATTGCCTTGTTCCTTGTAGAAGAACACACCTTGAAGAAATCATGAGAAACTTATACAAGCAACTTTAGCATTCCTATCATGAAAAACTTATACAAAACCCTTTCTCTGTTTTGGTAACACCCATCAAATTGCTACCAAACTCATCAATATCATCTGGACCAGACCCACCATCTCTAAACTCGTCCCATTCACCATCAGAAATCTTATCAGCTTCATCCCTGGCTGGTACTGTCAACTGATCTATCGCAACTGGTAAGGGCTCTTCGATGAAATACCTATCTTTTAACAGCTCAATTGCAGGAACTCGATTTGCTGGGTTATAACAAAGAAGCCGATTAACAATGTTCACCTCTCCAATTGGCCGATTGGGCAAGCATGCCTCCAACCCAGTTGGATTCTCAATCTTACTATAGCAAATCTTATTAAAATCCGGTAGATTGCTGCACCCAGAAAAATTCTCATCATTCAAATCCCCAAGTACAGTAATTATTTTTGCAATCTGGTCAATATCAGACACACCACGAAACAATGGCACCAAGCTAACCATCTCTGCAAAAATGCACCCAAGTGCCCAAAGGTCAACCTCAGGCCCATAAGAACACGAACCATATAGTAATTCAGGTGCACGGTACCACCTTGTACCGACACATGAGGTAAGGGCACCAGTAGGTTCTTCTTCTGTATAAGATCCGAGCTGTTCATCTTTACTGTCTCCTGTGCAAGAGGTGTCAAGACAAGATGTGTTATCTTCAAATTTTGATTTTTCCCTGATAAACTCAAGTTCTTTTAGATAATCGGCTTCAGTTAATTGATTTGATGCTTTATCCTTTTCTGAATTTGCCTCTTTCAGGGTTGCTTCTTCAAAGCTTAGATCCTGAAGTACCCTTGACTGGAAAACAAATACACATGTAAAATAGATTAGAAACAAGACGATGCCAATTTCAATCGTGAGTAGGACTATGCTAATGCTTCTTTACTGAGAACTTGTATATACAATCAGTTGTCTTGAAGCAGGGACTTAACAGTACAGTCTGAATCATTAGTCCTGTAGCGATAAAAATATATAACTTATCTTCTTCTTTTTTTCACAATATTAAAAAAAAAGATAGTTAATGAATCAAGGATTTTACCTGGCCAAAATCTGCAACTTTAAGTACCCCTCCAGCTGATATGAGAAGATTGGAAGGCTTCAGGTCTCGGTGCATAAACCCAGCCTGGTGACATGCATTCACCCCAGAAAGTACCTGATACACGAGGAGGTCAATTCAACTGAACAAAGAGTAACAACTAACAATAATTTATCACCCGTTACTTAATGAGAGATTTTCGCCAAGTTCCGACCTTGGTCACTAATCCAACATGTATCACCGAGTAAATTACAACAATTGCACAAACAACTCGAGAATGCACAGATCAATACCTGAAGCATCCAGGTCTTAGCCTCACCGGGGGTGATCGCACTGCCCCTTCTCTTCACATTGGAAATTACTGCCTCGAGATCAGAAGGCAAGAACTCGAGCACCACGACCGCATCGTCTTCGAAATCGTCATCATAAAAGTACTCCAACATTTCGATCACATTAGGCGCGCCATGGAGAGATCTCAGAGCCTCGATCTCGCGAACCGCGCTCTGCTGGTCGTGGATCTCCTTCAAGGCGACCGTGAGGCTGTCGGACAGTCGGCGGCCTCGGTACACGTCGGCGTACGAGCCGGAGCCGACGCGGCCGAGGATCTCGTACCGGGTCGTGATCTCCGGCCGCCCGTGGATGCTCCAGCTTCGGGTCCGGTTAGACATCGGGTCTGAGTATTGGGTGGGTTTGACCCTAGCGTTGAGGAAGGGGTTGGGAATTTAAAATTAGGTGTGGCCCATCAAGGCCCATTAATACTAGCCTGTTTAACTCTTCAACCATTCCAAATCAAGGCCCATTAATACTAGCCTGTTTAACTCTTCAACCATTCCAAATCAAGGCCCATTAATACAAGCTTGGACTGGTCTAGTTGATACTTGATACAGCCATCCTGTCTGTATTCTCTTTCTAACGATCTCGTGTCGGAGGTTTTTTCTCAGTTTTAATCCTGTATTCTCGAATTTCTGGAATTACACAGCCCAGGTCAAGGGAAAAGGAACCATTAATTCGTCTTGATAGGTCTTTCTGATGGCAACTGACGATGAATCGAAGAAGGCACAGATAGTAGAAGCTCGGGCCAGGAACATAAGCCACAATGTACGGTGCACTGAGTGTGGCAGCCAATCAATTGAAGATTCCAACGCTGATGTGGCAGTTTTGCTCCGGAAGGTAAACATGTCTGAAATATGTGTTATGAAGACTTCAACTCAAAGATTTTTCATTTTGGCATGATGCAGTTACCATATGCCTGGACCTGCTAGGGTTATGTCTGCTAGTACTAGTATCCACTGCATGCATTTTGGGGTTGAACCTCAAAATTATCTTGTGTGCATGTGCAAAACATGAGAGTTGGGTAGTTTCGATACTTTGAATGAAGAGAGAGAGAGGCATGGAGGGTACATGCTGAAGATATTGGGAGGAGGTTATATCTGAAAATTCCCATTTTTTTTGGTACCATGTATGCTATACTTTTGTTTACAGAGACAAATATGATATTTTTTAAGTTCTGTCTGCATAACTTCACTTTCTCATTGAATGTTTGGTTGAATGGAAAGTTGAGTTTGAACATTATTAAAACTTAGTTATGTAGTGATGTCTTGTAGCTGATTCGCGATGAAATCAAATCCGGCAAAACTGACAAGGACATATACAAAAAACTGGAAGAGGAATTTGGTGAGACGGTGCTATATGCTCCAAAATTTGACCTTCAAACTGCCGCTCTTTGGCTTTCACCGGTCAGTTCATAATCCATGAACTTCTTTAAAATTTTTATTAACATCTCTTTTATTATATCGTTCTTTGGTACGATCCTGAAGTGTGATGATTTATGAATAAAACTGCTGAATTATCCACTGAACTGTTACTAACTAGTACCAGTGCATCACAAAATGATAGCCTTTTTTTATTTTTATTCTCAATGTGTGTTTAATTTTTGTTTTTCTTTGGCAATAATGGAAAACGTGATGAACACTTTAAGAAAATAGGACGCAGAGATCTTATTGTTTTACTTTGAAAGTAATTGAATTTATGGTACCACGTGGTAAATTAACTTGAGGATTTTTATACTGAATGATAATAAGGGGTTTTACCAAATTGTGCTTTTATGTTTGCAGATGGTACCTAAAATGGAGAAGTAATATTCTGAGTAGTTACTTCTTTTGTAGAATTAATCATAATCTTACAAATTCCCTTCTCTTGTTATCGTTTCCGAAAACAATTGTTGCTTTCAGTTTTTCTCATCAAATACTGATTAGCATTACAGTGGTTTAGAGAATTATCTGTGGAACAAGAGGGGAAAAAAAGGGGCAATTCAAGTAGAAAATAATTTTGCCCCCAGCATTAATTGAAATGGGCTATAGTCATGTTGGGTCTATTGACCTGGGGGCAATGTATTACTTAGATGATCTTTTCTGGCAAATGCGACAAGTCATGGGCTTGTTTTCCAAATACTAAAAAAATGCAGATGATTTTAAAAATACCTTCAATGCAAATGTTGCCAAATCATGACAATACTAAAATAATTCAGACATGCTTGCAAAATCCCATAAATTAATTTGATTTAATTTAAAAATGGAGCTTATTATTGTCAGGTAATTCTAGCTGGTGCTGCTGCTGGGGTGTTGGCATATCAAAGACACCGTCAAAAAACAAATGTGCACATAATGGCATTAAACCTAGTACGAGGGGTTCCTTTAACCCCGAAGGAGAAAGAAACTATGCTTGACCTTCTCACACCACCACCTCCGCCGAGGAGATGGCCATGGGAGAGAAGATAGCAAACTTATTAGGAACAAAGTTTACACTTGCATCGGGCTTTCAATTTAACACGGGGCTGTTGTAGCTTCTTTTCCAGCTTTGGTGAGATTGATGCAATTATATAGCGGTTTTGTTTGTGCTTCTTGTGTCATTGTTTCATGCATATCGATCCTTATAAGATGTTTGTGTCTTTTATAGTTCTGTTGGGCTAAGAATTTGCCATCCTTTATTTTATGTTTCTTCTTTTTTTTTAGTGCTGTCAGTTTTGTAGTTGTAGCATTAGAACCTGGCATTATTGATACAACTAGTTTTACGCGGAGAGAGTTCAAACATTGAGTTGTAAAACATTGTTTGTTGTTTAATAATACCCTTGGCAGCCTCTGCCAAGTATTTCAAAGAGAGAGAGAGAGAGAGAGAGAGAGTTCTAATGATACAACTGCATGGTACCATGAGTTGGTATCCTTGTAGTTGTAGCATTATAATCTTGGCAGTCTCTGCCAAGTTTTTCAATAGCAATTGACAATTTTTCATCCTTGATAGCCACTGCCAAGTTTTTTAAAAAGAGAGAGAGAGTATATTCAATAGCAATTGACAACTGTTGTGACCTTAAAAGTTACAGTAACGGTGGTGATAACTATATGATCTTCTGTCAGGGAGTGACCAATCAAGTTCACTGTCAGGGAGTAAACAATCAAGCTCACATCTCATGTACCCTTTAAAAGGCAAAAGAAAAAGGCAAGTCCTAAGCACCTAACATTAGCATCTCCTCATAATCCCTTTGTGGGTGCAGTTCTATCGTCTACCTTGCTCAGATCTCATCGTACCATTTCCTCATCACCTGAAAACACATAATATACAAGTTTCTTATTTTTCCCTACGAAATTTCTCAAAGGTACTTCAGAAACACCAAAGTTGAACAAAATAAACAAGTTTGCATCAGCGGAAAAGGGTGTATACAGCCCCGCAGCACTAGTTCTCATATACTAAAAAAACAATGATTCTCTCTTTTAGAAGTATAATAGCTGCTGGTTTCCCAGTAAATTTTCAGTAGACATAAATATCTAGTAAGTTAAAACAAATTTAAATACAAAGCACAATAAAAACACACATCACAGCAACATTTCGGTTCATTAATCAGTTACTTACTAAGATCAGGCGGCAGTGCAGGTCCATTCTTGCAAGGTTGGTGTGGCAACTCCAACATTTTTCATATCTCTAATATTTGCTGGAATATAAAAAAGATTTTGAAATATAATAACATGCATATGGATAAAATAATAGTACTATCAAGAAAAAAAAACATATTGCTTAAAATGGAGACGTAGAGTATCAGCATCAACTTGTATCATAAACTCATCAATTGGTTACGTTTTGCACAGACAACTGATGTAATAGAAAGATTTAGGTCTGGCTTGTGTTGATTTGGAAAACACTGGGAAGAAATGCATCTGCTGAAACTATTTACAGATTCATTTTTATTAATTAGTATTGTTCATAAGTACACAGTTATCTTATCTTTGTCATTGATTTATTAGGTAATGTAAATTAAAGGAAGGATCCAGTGCACTAGATAGGAATATATCTTATATTCTTATCCCTTCATTGCCTTCTAGATATTTGACAAGAACTAGTTTTCTTTTTATTATCTTTCACTCTGCATTATCCCGGCCTACGTCCAATTAAATTAGGAAGTTTTAAAGAGAAGGAAAAAGATCAAAAGTGGAAACTGATCAGGTCTGGTCTGGGATCTCCATCCCTTCAATCTCCATTGCTTTTTTCTCTTTACCCCATTGACTCTTTCACAGATGACTTTTCCTCACCTGTCACCTCTTGTTACTCTCTCCCTTCTCAGCATCTTCTCACCACCACCTCATCGTTTTAACTTTTTTAATTCAATTATAATGGAGGTGTCCCCCCTGGCAATTACAATCAGTGCACAAACCAATTTTATAGTTCTACCAGATTAGCACCTAATTGCAAAGTTATGGAATAATATGTTTTTCACAGTCAAAACAGTTCAAAGAAACCCACACAAGTTGACGAATACTTAATTGAGCTTAATTAAGACATTTTTTTGAAGCCTCGCCTCCACAATTCTCCACAATCTATCTAGTCAAAAACAAAAGGGAAACAAGGATACACCAAAAAGGACTTAAATTTCAGAGAGAATTTCAAGGTTGCTCCTTTGCCCTACTGATTTGCTTTCAACTTCCGAAGAAGCCACGCTAAACCTTCCAGCACAGAAGGTACCGATATAGAACTGGATGTACAAGTAGAATTTCAAGTTTGGAAGGCTCCCACGAAGCTCTGTAACCATCAAGCAATGTGAATAAGAAAGAACTAGGACCCGCTAGAACAAACCCTTGTCTGTCCTTCCAATTTTATTTTCCTTTTCTTTTTCTTTAAACATCAGGCCATAAATTAGAGTTGTAATGAAGAGCTGAGATGCAATAGCATCTGATGCCACTAGAGGCAGTGGCATTAGATCCCTTCTCCTTAATTAATTAGTATAGTCTAGGGTCTTATTGGATTGGGATATTAGGATCTCGACCTGATGGGTCAATTCAGGTAAACTTGAGATGACAAATTACACATTAATGACAGGTAAAAAGAAAGACAGGAACTTACAGGAATGAATCTCAGGCGTAGCCGCGGCTGTTGCATCAACAATGACAGTTACATGTTCGTAGTCAAGTGCAACTGCATCAAACACGGTTTGCCTAATGCAATTCGGAGTCTGAACCCCTATTTAATATAATAAAAAAATTGTGACAATTTAGAAGAGTGATAACATTTTTTTCAGTTGTGTCAACAATTTGATGCATAAGAAACTTAACATTTCTCTTACTCCATGAAAGGGAGATGTCTTAAGTCCTTTGGAAAAAAAAAATACAGTTTGTTTGATCTGCCGGTGTTATATGAAAATTAGCCCAAAAATTTTTGGGTATCAAGTTGCGAACATGACAAATGTTAGATGTTGTTGGCACATGTGGCAACAATATTAGCTCTGCTAGTATACGCATGAAACCAAATACATCTATAACTTGCTTACCAACAATAACAAGCCGCTTGATTCTAGTGGCCTTAAAAAGTGCATCGAGATTTGTATTAAAGAAGGCACTGAAACGTGTCTTAACCAACTTATAGTCACCTTCTCTAATTTTGAGCCCCTCTACTAGCTCGGCACCTTTAGCCCCTTTCATGGTGGGGCCCTTGCCATTAGAATAGTGGTGCCTCCGAAATAGCTCAGCATCTCTTCCCGAGGGGTCATGCTCTCTTACAACCTGTTTCACACAGCTGATGCTTATTTATTTTTTGATTGGAGACTTGGGGGTTAATCTGGTCAAGCTGAGGCTTATGGTGCAATCTATTCTCATTCTTCCCGTGTTCTTTCCGTGCTGGCATTGGTGTTGATTTTGCAATTCACAATAAATGATGTTTAACTGAGTTAAACCATAGTTTAAGTTGAAGAATTCATGATTAATTGGACCAATATTGATCCCTAATTATGAAACAAAATGAGGGTTAGAACCTGGAGCCTGCTAGAAGGCTCTATACTTGAAGATTATATGAATTGCTATTCAGAATGAGCGAACAAAACTGAATCAAAAATAATAAACTGACCCAAATGACTAAAATGCCCCTCTCGCGTGCCAGTGAGACGACCTTGGCCACTGATGGCACGATGGCCTTGGCCCCGGCCACCAACATCGGGCTTCCCATTTCTGGCAACACAAAATCATTCTGAAAAAAAACAAATTGAAAACATCATTTGAATAACCAAAAGGAAGGAAAGAGAGAGAGTTTGAGAGAGTGGTGCCTGCATATCTATGACAAGCAAAGCGGTTTCGTCCCACTTGCATGGGGTGGATTCCATGGGTGCGGGATCGACTCTCCTCGGCTCCGGATTTCTGATGAATATTTTATTTTTCAAGTACTGGAACAAGGAGCGTTTGTCAAAGGAAAGCAAGAGGATGAGGACAGCAGTAACTAGCGCCAGGTGTGCTGTCATAAAACTTGGAATTATATTTTATCTTAATCTTATGGATCTTATGGATGGAGGATGGTACACAAATCTCAACCTTTTGCTTCATTCTTTTTTTGAGACTAATAAAAAAACAACATGTGACTAGGGATATTCAATTCACATTCCCCCAGAGGGCCAGAGGTAACAATATTGACATAATTAATTTAGCTTTACACATGTGACTAGAGCTTTCCGGCATTTTTATTAATACCCCAAAAAAAAAAAAATTATCAAATCTGCCCTCACATCAGAATTATTATTAAAAATGCCTCCCATCCAGTCCTGGGGCGGTCCACTTTCCATACCAGATTGCCCCCTAGTGGGTTGGTCCGCTATAAAACTCCTATAAAAAGAGTTTTTCTCTCTCCTGACCAGCACAGTTTCATTCTAACAACTCCAGAAAAGAAAGAGAAAGAAAGAGAGGTGATTTTAACGCAATTTTTTTTGGGGTATTAATAAAAATGCCGGGAGCGCTTTCCATGAATGAATCGTTATGAAATATAGCTACTTTTTACAAGGGAGATCTAATTATTACACATCATTTCTTTTTCTTCCAGATTTGGTGAAAATTTGTTCTCTTCCATCTACAATTAAGATATTACTTTTGTCACTTCAAATCTTCTATTCTTTAAAGTAAGAAAAAATTTATCATCCGCATAGTAATTAATGATTACTGAAAATAAAAGAAAATGAAGCCAACAACACGGAATTAGAAGGACATGCGAAGGACAAACAATGCTAGAGAGTAGAGACCAATTATATATATATTTTTTTTCTAATACTTTAATCTGTGCGATTTAAGAATACTCTGGTTTCAGAGGAAAAAAATTGAAACATTGCGTTTCGCATTTTTCAGATTAGTTCAACTCAAAATTAATTCTTCTTCTTTATGTTACATTTTTTGCAAAATATGTTGTTTAGTCAGGTTTAGTTACAATCATATATATATTTGTGTGTGTGAATTTATAAATAAGATTATGGGAGTACAAGATATAATTTTTTTATTAATTTGTAGGCCTTTATAAAGCCGCTTTTTTTATTAATACAAAATAAAACAAAATATCAAATCTGCTCTCAATTCCAAATTTTTATTACAAAATACCCTGACCGCTCCACTGTGGGGCGGTCCACTATCCATACCAGACCGCCCCCCAGTGGGGCGGTTTGCTTATTTTCCTTCTTTTTTTTAAAGGGGACCTGACCCGCTCCGCCTGACCCGCCCCGCCTCCTTAATCTCTCTCTGTCTTGCGCCGCCTAACCTGACCCCCCCCCACCCCGCAGCACCGCCCAACCCGACCCCTGCCCTCACCCCACAGAGCCGCCCAACCTGACCCCGGCTGGACGAGTTCCGGTATTCTAGGTACTGTATTAGCCTTACGTCGTTCCGCACTTACTTCTATCAGCATAGATCACCCCCGATACCATTGACGAGGAGACCGTTTTGAGGTAATCACAAACAGTTGGAAATTAAAATATGTTCTGGACTCAACAATAATAACCATTATTGTTGTTAACTATTTTATATTGCAGGTATATGAGGACGTTTGTGATGGATTTATGTGGCAGCGTCATGTTCGTGGATTCCAGCGGTGACGTAGTTCCGATTATGTTCCTCTATCTGCTGAAGGACATTGAGAGGCCATCGAGGTGGAACTGGGGTGGATTTGTGATCGCCCACTTATACCAGAGCTTGTGTCATGCTTGTCTGGTAAGTTTGTACAAATATTTTAATTTTTTTATTACAAATATTAGGGTTCAATAATTACCAAAAGTGCATATCATGTCCAAAATTTAGGTGAAGAACAAGCAGATTGCCGGGCCACTTCTTCTACTCCAGCAGTGGTCGTAGTCGCATCTATCGGTATATAGGCATGTTCCTCCAGCTCAGGCCCAGTTCTGGATGAGACAAGACGCCGATAGATGTCCAGCAGACGGTGCCCATATGGGGTAGTCACCACACATACGAGAATAAGTGCAATGGGAGAACCGTGGGGATTTCTTATGTCCAGGGTCAGCTCCAGATGTTTCACGAGACGAACGTCACTTGGTACCCCTACCGTGCGTTCTACGAGAACAACCTTCTTTGCTAGCTAACATTGGAGCAGAGAGACCTCTGGTATTATCGGGGTGCGTATGTTACTAGATTATTAAGTATCATTATCCAGATTGAGTGCCCCATCAGTTTGGGTTGGATGAGTTTGTCCCGGACTTTTCAGAGCTGGACGAGCAGCAGACCACTCAGCTGCACAAGTAAGTACCCACTACTTAATTTCTTGTTTATTTTATTACTTGTTCAGTCTTACACGTTACTAATAATCTGTTTTAATTAATTTATATTGCAGGACTAACCATAATAAGCCCAAAGTCGACTGGAGCACGCATTTCGCGGAGGATTACCATAAAGCACGATATCCGCAAGATCACTTATGGTCCCCGCCTATGGCTGTTGATGTCTCTTTGCCAGTAGGGCCTTGGGCATTGAGATATTTAGTCTGGTACCAGAGGTGGGGCATGCCGTCGGTATATCTAGAGGGGCACTATGGTGATGTCCTTCGACGGAGACTCATGGTTGATACATCTAAGACTTACTTGCCTTTCGGACCGATCCATGCTCGCTCGGTATATTTAAATGAAACTGACATATTTAAAATATTAAATGTTTATTTATTCATCTTCTAATAATAATAATGAAAAAACATTGTGTGCAGATTTTGATCGGTATTAGAGGAGTGGCACACAGCTTGGTGTGCATGGCGAAAACTGGTTGGAGAGCGATAGGAATGTCAAATGCTCCAATACAGTGCACTGATCGTGGAGGACTCTGGCTGGGACGGGCGCCTCATTGGCATGTTGCACGATGCTGGGGAGAACATCAATTGGCGCGATATAAAGCCCACATCACGAGATCCGGATCAGCCTCGAGTCGCTATCTACGATGATGAGATGCCGCCACCTCCTGCAGGTAATTTGAAGGTGCCATACACATGATCACTTCTCTTTAAAAATCTATTCTTATTAAGTTATCTTCAATTCTGCAGAGAATGACTCGGGTTGGGCGGTCCACAATGGGTGTTGAATAACAACGCGTGGAACGCTTACTACAACAAGTATGGAGTTCCAGTGCAGATTGGCGAGGTAGCAAAACTTTATTATTTAATTAATTTACTAGTTATTTGTATGTAGCAAAACTAACATTGTTTACATGCAGGATGGAGCTCCTGCCTGGCAGGCCAACCCCGATTTCTCTATAGATGACCTTACTGGAGATGATGCCGGGTATGAGGTACCTAGCCTCCACAGACCACGATACATAGAGAACAGACAGCACGACCACGAGGCCAGTGGGAGTAGGGCGCAGACTGCAGATGCCTTTGCCTCTGCTATATTTGGCACACCGCCTTCGGTCACGTATCCTTCTACTTTGGAGGCCGGTCCATGGGAGTTGAGTACACAACCGGTGATCCAGGAGGAGCATTCATGGGCGGGGGAGGACCCATGGGCGCAGGAGGATGTCTAGGATGACGTGGAGGAGGAGGAGGTTCACTTGCGACGTGTATTGCTGCACAGGGACCGCCATCCACCTCTTAGATTGGATCTCTCCGGTCGTCGCCCTCGTCCTCGTCGTTAGGGTTTTTATGTTTTTTTAGTTTGATGAATTTCTAGTATTTTATGTTTGGATTATTATATTTTATGTTTGGACGGTTATGTTTAATGTGTAGACTTACCATTTAGATTACCTAGTTTGCTATTTATCTAGTCGAAAAAACCAATTTATAACATTAACCAAAATTATAACATATTATAAAACATATTATAAAAAATTAAATATATAATCGGCAATTATAAAAATATAATCGTCAACAAATAAATATATAACATATAAAACATTAAAACAAATAAAATATACCACGTTATAAAACATTTAAACAAATAAATATATACCATATTATAAACATTAAAACAAATAAATACATAACATTATTGTTATTATACTATTTAATATCAGACTGCCGCTCTATGGGACGGTTTGGTGTAGGCAGCAGACCGCCCCACTGGGGGGTGGGAGGCGATCTGGTATGGAGAGTGGACCATCGCACAGTGGGGGCGGTCAGGATATTTTTAATAAAATTTGGAATTGAGGGCATATTTGATATTTTGTTCTTTTTGGAGTATATTAAAAAAAGCGGTTTATAAAGTATTGTATTTTGTTGCTCGTTAGATTACTGATGTTGCTGATTTATTTAATTTTTTCTTTGAAAAAATATATGTTTGTATTTTTTTCTTAAAAAAGTTGTCCTTCATTAAATACTTCAATGCTTAAATAAGAATAATTTTTTACTTTAAATTTCTTTACAAGTTAAGACACTAAAGTATATGATTATTTTTTTGACATCGAAAAAGTATTGTTCCATTAACGTTGATAAAACGTTGTAGAACATGGGTCCTATTTAATAATTTTAGTCTACAATTCTAAAATAAAAAAAATGTTATTATCCATTTCAAATTGACCAAATACTTCAGTATAAATATGATGTTTAACCCATTCCCCGTTAACTGTTGATCATACCGCCTTCTACACAAGTTTACATGGAATTTCATTTTAATTTGACATACATGTATTTAATATCCAGCTTTCAAGATGTGATATTTAGTATGCTACTAAATTATATATAAATTGCTGTATTATTTCTCAATATCATATTTAGCTTCAATATTTGCATCCCTTCAGGTAACCTGACAGGATGTGTAAGCACAACTATACAGGGAGCAATTGATTTCCTGGTATATAAAGCTATCTCCTGTTAACGACCTAACTTGAAAGATCCCAGTAAGTTGATAGTTTTCATCAAGAGAAGATTAAGACGGAAGCAAACCGCTATTATATTTTGCATGCACCAATTAATACTTGAATGCTATTCATTTATGAGCAGCCATACAAAAAGTATTCATTATAATATTTATAATAGGACTAAAGCCCGGGTGGCTTAAAAAAGGGTATAGGGAAGAAGCTCTCCATATCAATAGGTGCTCTAAGAGCTCGATTCAGCAGCTCATTAGAGACAGTTTTGCCCTTCCAGCCTGAAAACCATGGCCCGCCACCGACCTCTAATGCTGCCATGCTGCTGGTTACATCAAGTATCACCTACATGAAAAATATTTTGATTTCCAAACATTTCAATATGTTGGTACTTCTTTTGATCTTAAAAGGACACCGATACTGGTAGGCTCATACCTTCCCTTTGCTACCATCATACTTCTTTTCCCACAATTGGAGCCTCAGATCTCCATAGCAAGTGTCCTTGCATGCCGGCACCAGGCCAGCTTCTATTGTTGGGGCCCGTAAAGGAGTTCCTGGTTCCTTGGTGGTTGCTTCTATTTCGACCTGACAAACATACACAATTTAAGTAATCTTTGAAATTGGTTACAAGGAAAACTAAATTAGTACGACAATGAAATAGGCTCAATAAGGTTTTGTTGAATAGTGTATACCAGATGAGTTTCATTCTCTCCAGTCATCTTCCAGTAACCCCAAGGTGTAATATCCCAGGTAACTGCACCCGTCCAAGGTACAAATTCATAGAACCTGCCCGCATGATGGACACCAATCTGCACAAAGAACAATTTAATTTTTCTAAAAAAACAAACAAATACAAGTTCCCAGAAGGCCAGAAAGCTCAATTATCTTTCTATATACAATAAGTAAGAAGCAAATTAAACTATATAAATTACATACCAACGAAGGGCTTTCATATTCTTCGGACAAACCTGACAGCTTCCTCAGCCCTCCTGCTGCTGTCAAGGCGACATCGCTGGATGTACCTTCAAATACATTGCATTGGATCTGCAAAAAAAAAAAAAATCTACTCTGATTTTTTAAGAAAATAAAAAAAAAGTATGCATATGACAATTGACCTACAAAGAACCCGAGAAAAGAATAATAGCAATTATAATAGTAATGTTACTGCCATATAAATTAGTAAAGTTTTAACTCAAAATAATGACCATCAACAAAGTAAAATACTGCCATCGCCATTATTAAAACTACGATTGTTTATTTTGTTTTAACTTTCATTAGTTGTTTCTTGTCCACGACTCTTCTTGTTTCTTAATTACTTACTTTCAAAACTCCAATAATATATGTCAGGAAAATACTATTTTTATTATTTAATTATTAATAAAATAAACCCACCCAATACCATTTCCTTGGAAAGCCTCCTCCCCAGTTCTTCTCTGAATAAGAAGGTGCATTTTCAAACTCAAACCTTTCTCCATCCCATTCTATCCATCCTGATTGGAAAACAAAAAACATATTAATTCAAATTTGAGCTGAAACAAAACTTTTGGTATCAGGAAGGAGACATGATCACCTGTTGACAAACCACCAGCCATGCATATTTGCCAATGTGGCTCAAACACAGGAAACGCCGCAAGCCATCCTGCAGTTGACTTTTGCTTAGCCGTCACATCACCCCATCCATACACTGGTTTTGTGCTATACTCCCATCGTGCTGTTTTCACTGTCTCAACATAATTTGACCTGTCAAGCCAAACAATGTAGAAAATGTCATATTTATCTTTCTTCCCAAAATACCATTTTCAGTGCTAAAATCAATTTTAATAAATTGACAGTTTTGCCCTGATCAACTATTTTTTCTTTCCAAAGCTCAAAATGAACTAAATTGAGTCAAGTGTACAATATATTTTAATCCAAATTTATTAACAACTTGAGATGAGATTCCTATAATTGGCTTAGCGTGACAGTTTTTGCTAGCCTTGTTCGGATAACTTGCTGTAATATTTAGGAAAAATCCAAAAGTTCTTGATACAACGGAAATACAAGAGATGTGGGCACACTATTGCAAATCCGATAAAACATTCAGCTCAAAATTTGCAAAAAGAACCGCAAAAAACACCAAACAAAAAGTACAATTTTCTTTTACAATGTTAAACAATACTATCGAGCGAAAAAGGATGAGCTAGTATGGAATTTTCCTATAGGTTTGAGTTTGGTTAAGTATATAAATGAACTAGTAGTAAAAAAGTCTCCAAGCTTTTCCATGGATGCAACAAACTTCCACTTTATAATAACTCTGGTAAAGAAATCTTCTGTCAACACACGCTATGTTGGAATTAGGTAAACAAAAACAGTTCTGTCCATGCCTTGATTTTACTTAAAATATTTTCCTACATAATAAATCACAGATGGGTGATTTGCATACCTTCCATCATCACATATAAAACCCTGATTCCATAGTGGGGTGACTTGGAAGCCTTCTGAAACTCTTTTATTGAACTCCTACAATCACAATAACAGAGGAACATACATATGTAGCAGAGATATCAGGTGGTACTTGTGAAAATGAAAATGAATACCAACCTGAGGAGTGACCTCATCGGTAGGTGGAGTTGAGTCCCCATTTGGTAAGAAAGTGTTTCCAAGCATCAACTCATGCCGACCTATGCAATTGAGAAGAAATAATAAATATTACTGTCAGGAAAAAAATTACTAAATACCACAAACCTGGCAAAGTATATATACTTGATAGGAAAAAGAAAGAAACCCTCGATCAAGAAGAAAAATCAAGAGTGTTATTACTGATGATAGGGTCCATTGATGATGGAATTATTTGTCAATGTTAAAATCAATTCAAAAAACATAAAAATCAGAAGTAACTATGCAAGTTCATTGCTGGACATATTGATAGCCTATCGATAAAATTCCATGCAATTTGAGTGTCGTTTAAAAATGCATCCAGATCATTTAATTCAGAACATTGAAAAATTCAATCATATGACGAACAGTAAAACATGCACCTGATCTCATCTTTTTACCACATACATGATACATCCTAGCTAAGATGTTGGAAATTTTTATTCAAACTTAACTTTTTTTATAGATGTCAAAATTGCCAAGTAAAATAATTGCAAGTGATCCTGACCCTTATAAATGCATAGAGAGCAAACTGCATGTATCAGGACTGGCACAATAGTACAATGCCTGACTAATTTATAACCCACATTGTTTATACACATATAATTGTGTGATTTTCAACTCCATATACAGATGGAAAAACATTTGGACATAATACTAGAATGCAAGAAACAAAAGAATGAACTAAGGATCTTACTTCCCCAAAAGTTTTTAGACTTGTCAGAGAATTGGCAAATGTACTTGTCATCTGCACCCAAAATCTGCACACCAACTCCAGTAAACCGATTTCCATAAATTGATCTATCAAGCATGCTCATGCCATTTGGAAAGGCAGGGTTCTCAGCTGAGTACATGAAACAAAAGCTCTGTCGGTATTGTGGGATTGATACCCTGAAATACCATCCCTCAAAGAAAGGTCGAGCAGTCCCATCAAAATGGTACCTGAGAAATTAAAATTTTCTACCTAAATATACCCAATTGGTGAAAGGTTTCTCAAAAATTGAAATTGAAGAAATATTATTCCTTATCGACTGGGCTGGGGCCTGGCCGCCTGGGGGATTTAACTCAAACACCTCGCGGGCATGCAATGCAATGGGGGCGAAAGAGATATGTTATTCCTTAGTCCTTAGTCTTACCCACTATGCGGAGTACGAAGCTCCCGGTCTTTCGGCGTAGGCGTATACACTGGGTTCACAGAGGAAGCAGCTGGAACGACCTCACTCCCGGCGACTGAACTGGTAGCCGCAATCCGAGATGCGGTACTCGCTGGAGAGACCCGAAATGAGGCAGATCCTGACCCAAACCCGATACGGGCTCTAAGTGGATCCACAAATGGAGTCGTACGGGGCAGAGTGATGGAGTACTCCATGGCGGTAGAGGCAGGTTTTATTTATTTATTTATTTTTTTTTTGAGGGAAAAGCCCGTAGGCGGTAAGAAAGGCAGGTTTTAGCAAAAATAAAATAAAATTGCGTGACATGAATATGATTCTATGAATATGAAATTATGAATAGAGAGAAACAGGTGGAATGGAAATTATGGAACCACCCAATGACGCAGCCACGTGGAAACAGTTATCGCGGGACAGACAACCTTTGTTTTCTATCTTTCTACAAATGGATTTCCTGCGGCACCTTTATGAGGCGAGTCATGAATACAAACAAAACAGAATACAAAATCAAATGATAAAACTTAAAACAACTGACTCGTATGGATTTCCATCGATTTCAAAGATCTTGTAGGTCTATAAAGTATGAACTGTAATACTATAAAGTATGAACTATAAAATAATATTATCTTATAGATCTTTTTTCTTCTTCTTATTAATTTGCATGATTTAAAAAAGTAATTTATTTATATTATTTATATTTTTAAAAATATATTATTAAAAATTAATCGCAATTTAGTTAATAAATTGCTGAATTGATAAAATTCGACTGTCGAACATAAAATTGGATATAATATATAAATGATTTTCATTTCAATTATTGATCAGGAATTAAAAATAACTATAATAAATCATATAAAAAATTAAACGAAATCCGACCGTCCGATCTGTTTGTAACCCTACTTTATTACTAGGCTGTGGATGACTGTGTTGATACATAATACATTTGCTGTGGTCCGTTTAATTAAATTATTCATTATTATCGATCTTAGTGTTTGGATAGCGTGTGTACTTAGCCCATAAGGCGAATACTTTTGGGCTCAAACTAACAAAAAGTAAGGCCCATAAATGGCAAATACACGCAGGAATCAGGATGGATTGGGGACTCTGAAAATAATTGTTTAACTAAAAGAATCTAAGCGAGATCAACTCTTTTGTTGGTTTGCTACCAAATTATCTTAAGAGATTGTGATTGAATGAGATATAAAAATAGGAAGCCTAGCATGACTTGACAACTACTAATTGTTCATTTTCCAGCCTACGAAGACTATCCTGACTTGTTTAAAAGTCTAATTAATTAAAGAGAAATAAAATAATATATACATACATGATTGTCTTCTTTGTCGGTGGCAGTGATAGTGATATATAGGGGCTTGTTGTTCATATATAAATATGAGTTATATGCACACTTTATGCTTCAAAGTTTGCCTGACTAATAAATCAAAGTTTTAAACACCATTTACCATGTTATAGCGGAACGACTGTATATACAGAATCCTGCTATAGATATATAGTTATTTGTGATCTCTAAATTAGCTTAGACCCTCTTTAATTAATTATGCGTTTGAACAAGTAACAACACTATATATCTAGATAGAAAACCATGTGTATATAACTTGTAATTAATTTTGTGAGAATGTTTTTGGATGAGACATATTCATGCGTTTAATTAGTTTAAAATCCGGGCCGGATATATATGCAGAAGAAATTAAAGGAAAGAATAAAAAGAGTAGAGCAGCAAAAGACAAAAAAGAGGGGTGCCCCTTTGAGAGAGGAAAGCGTCAAGGGAAAGCAAATATTAAAATATCAGAAATACAAAAAAAAGGGCTTGTGCCTACCACTTTTGATAAAAGAAATCTTTCCATGCCGTACGGACCACAATTAAAATTAATGTTTAGGACCGTCATAATAATTCCCATATGATAAATCCTTTATTAAAATTAATGCAATCTATCTAGCTAATAGACTGCATATGTATATGTTGTGATCAGTTCTACTAAAATTAATTACTATTTATCCGTTGTTATATTTTAATTATATGAAGGAAATTCTACTTGACAATATTCCTCAAAATTTTCATCATTGAATTGGAATTAAGTACAAAAGAATTAATTAATGTCCTTCTAGAATTTTTTTTTTTTTTTTTTTTTTTAAAAGGCATAAAAGCCCGTTTCATTGATATATGAAACATGAGTTCACAAAACAAAAAACGAAAAGAAAGCAGGTGCACACGTTAGCTGCCTAGCACCACGTAGCAGCATAGTTAATCTAACGCAAAATAAGATAAAAAATAACATCCAAATCTAGTCACAACAGGGCTATATAACAAAAGGCGAAGTCTAGCCACAACAGGGCTATATAACAAAAGGAAAGTAAGCATAGGTATGGCATTAATCAGAAGAGTCCGAATTGTCAGATAGCCAACGCAAGAGTTGAACATCCTCCGGGGCTGCCACCTGGAGAGGCACGACATCAAGATCCTGAGGGAGCCACTGATTGGCTGCAATCTTAATTGACTCTGACATGGGACCTGTCCAAAATGAAACAAGAGATATAATAGTGAGAATGACATGTCGACCCGACTGAGAAATGGGGTTATTAAAACAGCGATCGTTGCGGGTAGTCCAAATGCTCCATATGACAGCACTAATCACAAGAAGGAAAGCTGTTTTTTGAATTTTTGGGAGTGTCACGGCAAAATCTACTACATCCTGTATAGAGTGCCAGTTGGAGAAGAGTGTCTGACAATGGCCCATATAAAACCAAATATGTTTTGCAAAGTAACATCGAAAGAAAAGATGATCAGTATCTTCAGGTTGGGAACAAAATGTACAGGAGACATCGCCAATCCAACCTCGCTTTCGAAGGTTAAATTTGGTCAATATTTTGTTTTGGTGCATTAACCACATAAAGGCCCGGATTTTAGGAGGAATAGGTAATTTCCACCATAATAAGGGGTGCAATTTAGATATACCACGAAAATTAAGAAAAAGATACAAAGAGTGAACAGTATATTGGCCAGTAGCCTCCCATTGCCAGAGCATACGATCTTGGTCCTGCAAGAAAGGATATGTCTCTAATATTTGGAGAAGATGCTGCCACTCCAATAATAGGACCCCAGTCAAAGCACGTCTAAACCCCATTCCTCTGCCCTGAGTGTGAACTACCTCTTGTACTGTGATGTTTGGGGTATTACAAAGTTCATATAATTGGGGGAATTGAATGTGTAATGGTGATTGGTGAAACCAGACATCATGCCAAAATTGCACTGCACCATGGAAGCCTGGGGTTTTAATAATACCTAAATTACCAATATGAGACAGTTGGCAAACTGCCTTCCAAAAAGGAGAAAGAAGATTAAGCTGGATATTAGCTTGTAAACACTGTTTCCACAGATTATCATATTGAGGATTTTGATAGCGCCACCACCATTTTAGTAAAAGTGCACAATTCATTTGATTAAGATCTAAAATGTCCTTCTAGAATGAACAAGACCCATGTGTTTAATAATCTTATAATTCGATCATGCCAATTGATTTTGAATTCTTAATTATCTATGAATTTAATTTCCCTGAATAACAAATTTACACTACTAAAAGCAGGCAAGCTAGGAAATCTGTAGCACCAAGTTAGTTGGTCCTATTTGAAAGAATACGGGATGTACGTACTCTTATGCAAAAGCAGTAAAATATATATTATAATAATAATAATAATAATAATAATAATAATAATAATTCAATATTAAGTACTCAAACTATGAAGAAGAGAATATATGTTAGGAAGCGCGCAGATACGCCCAAATATAAGCTGAGTTGATTACTAGGCTGAGATAGTGATCAGATAGATTATTAATTATAAGACCTAATTAATTATTAATGACAGAGAGGAGGTTGAAACTCCCCTACCTATAGCTAATTTTATTTTTATATATGTGAGAACAAACAGCTAGCGTGTCTTTGTATTTATATGCACGTTTGCTCAGAAACTTGGAATGTACATTATTGAATTCAATATAGTAGAAAGCACAGAGGTTTATGATATATAATTCCCATTCTTTATGCACATGCATGTCTGATATAGTGATATGCAATATATAGGGTAGAACTAAGGTGCTCTGGAGTTCACAAGCCCTTGGTGAACTCAAGTCTAAAACCCATCGGATCGGATTCAAATGACGAATCCGAACCGTTGAAACCCGTTTACCTTACGAGTGATGCGTCTACATGCAAAAATTTTAAAAATTTTCAATTAATTTTGCATAGAGTAGTCAAGTGGTCAACAAACGTCAAAAAATAAATGTATTAAAATTAATTTATTAACCTTCTAATTTTGACCGCTTGACTTTATTCTAAATTAATTCAAAAGTATAAAATTTTTACATGTAGACGCATCACTCGTAAGGTAAGCGGGTTTCAACGGTTTGGATTAGTCGTTTGAAGCCGATCTGATGGGTTTTAGACTTGAGTTCACCGAGGGACTTGGTGAACTTAAGAACACCCTAGTTCTACCCCTATATATATGCCATAATGTCAATTCGACAGTTAGCTTTATATGTACTAGCTAGCTAGCTGAGAGCCTGAGATTCAACAAAACTAATTCAACAATATGAAATTAACATATTGGCTCCTGATATGTGGAAATATAAATATTGTTGCCAAGGTTATGCAGTACTCTGGTGCAGTACGTGTGTAAAACTACATTAAAAGTATAAATGTTGGACTGTTTCATCTGGTCGGACAAAAGTGAACATCATTGCTTAGTTGATCAAGAGGAGAATTTGGCGCATGTGGCGTGAAAGAGATTTCACCAGATATATGTCTTGTGAATATGCATGAATGATTGAATTATATAAAACAAAGGTACAAAACGGTTTGACAGTGATGAGCTCGCTGCATATATGAATAAGTCTATAGATTCATCATTGGTAAGGGTAGTTGAGGTCTTTTGATTCATGATGACCTCTGGGAACTAGTGCAATTAATTGTCTCTTAATAAGAGAAAAGAAAAATAAACACATAAGCTTCATTTTATTGAAGTTAATTTTAGCATTCCAGTTTATACTATATATCAGTATATTGTTAATTACATAATTGGAAGAAACATAACAGCTAAGATAGGCACCAAAGCTAGATACAGATTTAATAAATAACGGAATTAATGGGATAAACGCAGCACATAAGCTTGGGACCAAGGCAGGTATAATTTAATCAACTTGCTATGAGCTATATATATTGACCTGAATTGGAGGGTTCTTTTGTTTAATGGTGATACGTCCTATCTCTCTGAGATAGGATGTATATGAAATTGATCTAGTTGGTTTCCAAAGTGAGAAATGATTGAGGTATTCAGATTCTTCCCTATAATGATACCTCGCTTAGGAAAGTTTCATCAGTTGTTATAAGCAATCTTTAGAGAGATAGGTTGTTTATGAAATTGATCTAATTGGTTTTCGAAGTAGGAAAGGATTGAGGTATTAAGACTCTTCCCTATAATGATACCTCGCTTACGAAAGTTCCGTTTGTTGTTATAAGCAATCTTCTATACTGTTTGACTAATTTGCAAAACATATAATCATTGAATTTTCCAGTTTCTCTATTTGAGATGTATGCAGGTTTAATAGTTACGACCAAAGGTCAAAGCAAGTCAACGATTCATATCATGACAAGTTGGTGTAACAAGTCGCGTCCGAAGATCAAAGAAAGTCAATGTGCACATCATGACAAGTCAGAATGTGACAAGCTGCACAAAATAGTCTGTTACATGATCTCCTCGAGCTACAATGAATGATTTGATGAATATGATCTAATGGAAGATTCACACAAGTCATTTGGAAGGTCGGATATTAATGAAGATGCTGAATCATGAAAATTATGGAAGATAATATGAAGATCAAGATTATGAAAATTAGGAAAATCATACTTTACCATTTTGCGTTGTTATTTTTATTTATGTACATAAGTATGGTAAAGTAAATCTGAGATTGAGACCATCCGAGTCTAGCCGTTGCATGGCTGAATATCAAATTCAAAATTCAAATTGCCGAGCCTAGTCAATACTGGAAACTTGGGTACAAGCAAAATAGGCTAAACCATTATGTTGTAGATCTTATGATTTGCAAAGAGCCGTTGGCTCTCATTTGAACACCACTATAAATAGTGGACTATGTCTCCTATCTTAGTAGATGAGATAATACCTTCACAAATCTTACACTTTAGAATCCTTTTGAGAAGTTTACCCTAGTCTATTGTTGCTTGTGCTCAAACTTCAATTATATTTTCAGTAACCTCAAATATACTTCACCTAAATTGAGAAGAGCGAAACCAGTGATTGTCTGGTCTTAGAGCCTGCAAGCTCGCTTATATCGGAGCCTTGTAGCTCACCTCATACCGGAGCCTGTGTGTGCTCACTTCATACCCCATCAATCCCATGGAATTTATGGACCATGCCACACGCAAGATCTAGTAAAGTGTTATAATACATACCCCTCCAACATTTGGAGGAGACAGGTTGCCAGCTCTTTAGTCACCCTTGATTAGTCGCCTCGCTAGTTTCCAAAATAGGAAACCTCAAACTTCACACAACAAGGTTTAGTCGAGAAGAAGAAGAGATCGAATGCTAGGTTTACGATCCTCTTCCCTTTTGAATCCTTGAGTCTTGTCTCACGACTTCAAACCACTTTGAATCACTCTAATGCAAACTCGTTCAACACGATCAACACGCCTCAGTGCTATTCCAAATCTCAACTCGAAAGGAGATAAGGAAGAGGCTCAATCAACACAAGATCGATCGGCTTCCTAGAAGCGGGGTGATGATCAAGACAAGGTGAAGTGACGGCGACACTAGGCGCTGCTCGGCCACACGAGAAGGAGGAGCATCCATGGCCTTATCGGATCTAGATCAAACCGGTCGGTTCAACATGATCCAAGAGGCAGTGCGGCATGGTGAAGACGGCACGACGGGCACACGGTCCAGATCCGAGACTGGTTAGATCACCTCAAGCCGATCAGGTCTAACCCGATCTGGAAAAGGCGAGGTGGCGCAACGCACGACCTAGGCTGCTAGGCTTAGGTGCGGCTCAATGACGGTGGCGGACTCTGGTAGCTCAGCTTGGGCTGTGGAGTACGGATCCGGATCGGTTAAGCTTATGCCTATCGGATCTTAGCGGAGCAGCGTCGAATCGGCTCAAGGAGAGGCGAATCTCATTCTATGGCTGAAAACATTATTCATGAGTACTGTAGCAACGAGCACTGTAGCACGACCTGTTACTGTAATTCAGCCCATTACTGCAGCAGTTTTCCTCTTTTGACTTGAAAGAGAATGAGAAGAAGGAAAAGAGAGATTAGATCTAAACTTGTGATCTAATTGAAGAGAGAGAAACTAGATCTTATTGCTACAATGAATTAGATTGCTTGGATGAGGGGACACATGGGTTTAAAGAGACATGAAATATTACGATCATACCCCTCCAAATAATTAGATGAGACCATTAATTAAATGGACGTAAAAGTAACATGACTCATATGATGGTGTATGAACCATGAGTCCATTGAAATCTAATTCAAATGGAATCAAATATGGTCCACATGGTCCCCAATGGACCAAGTCATAGACTTATCTTCCAAGCAAACTCTAATCTCTTCATTATGTTGACCAGGTCAACATAACTCTCACCCATTAGTCAATCCCGCAGTTGACCAAGTTTGATTAGCGCATTCCACATATCCACGCACTTGTCTACTAATCCTCTATCATTTGATACAATCTAATTGACTAAAATAGTAGGATTAATTGACTCCATTTTATGTTTAATCTAATTAAACTTTTCCTCATCTAATTGAGTCAACATTTGTACATCTAATATACTAAATTTATTCTATTAATTCTCATCACCTTTAGTGTATTGAATGAATGTTATATTATGTCTAACATAATTATGCACTACTAGATTTGATATATGTTGTCCAACAACATAATCATCAGTATCACAGTCTTGGTGATATCTCAACTAGGGACCTTGTAGGTGTGACCTGCTTGGATCCGTATTGTGTTGGCCATGGAATACCCATTGCACAAGTCATAAGAGGCATCTAACATAATGCATCAAGACCCCCAATCAACACAGACGATATGTAACCAGATAATATCATGATTCAATATATAGACAATGCATTACACACTGCCTATGTTGTTTCCAATATCGCATGATATCTATAATGATAAGCGCATATAGGACTATGTTATTTTTTCTATCTTATCGATTATGTTTCTGATCTGTGAGTGTAATTATATCCACGCTCAACTATTGATCGTGGTGGTCATATATAATGTTACTCTATCAAGGTGCCCAAAAATATCATCGCTTACGCACCATATGCGCATAAGGGGTATTTGTTTTCTTGACACAAGTTCTCAACATAAGTCCTACACATAGAGATGATGTCTTTATAGCTCCTGCTTGTTACCCCGATACTTCATCTTAGGCCCCGTATTCGTATCGGGTGCGTATCAGATACGGATACACACCCAATACGAACTTGATACGACTCTGATACACCAGCTGGTGTATCAAATTATGTGGTGTATCGCTTCCTCTTTGATACGGTATATGATACGACTTATAAGGGCGGGATATGACAGGGTTACGGACGGGATACGTTTCAATTTTTTAGGTTTTCAACTTTTCATTTTTTAGGCTTCCTCTCCGCTCCTGGACGCACAGCCAAAACAAAAACAAAAAAAAACACTCCGCTCAGTCTCTTTCTCGCGGCGCGATACGCTTGCAACCTTCGCCCGGCGCCCGGCGCTCCCGTTCGTATCCCGGCACGGCACTCGGCCATATATCCTCCCAGCACTCGGCTCTGCTGTCTATCTCAGCTCGGCACTCGGCTCCGCTGTCTATCTGTCTCTCTCTCTGCTGTCTATCTTTGCCCAATACTCGGCTTCTCTCTTCGGGTAAGTTATTTTTTTTCAATTGACTCGTGACCGTATATCCTCCGATGATTAGTGTTGAGTTAAGAACTGGCCTTCGATGATTAGTGTTGTATTAAAAATAAAAATTTGGGGATCAAAATTTGGGACCAAAAATTGTTAATTGCTTTCTTGTATTCTATGATTGAGTCAATCTTAATATTGACCGGTGCAATAATCATCAGATAGTAATTATCTGCTTCGACATTAAGCACGAATTATTGCACAGTAAAGAAAATTCAAAGATGTGCTAGTGTCTCTATTGTTTTAGCTAATCTAGATCTAATGCAATGTTGGTTACTTTGACCAATTTAAGAAACGATTATTGTACAGTAAAGAAGTTTGAGCACAGTAAAGAAAATTTAGGTTTGGCCTTTTCTGAAAATGAAATCAAGTTGAATTTTCCTTAGTATAATAATAATATTCAAGGATTAGTTGCTTCATTTGTTTTGTGCCAACTGACAAACTAATAGTATTCTTCTATTTTTGTTTTGGCTTGCGAGGTCAATTCAGGATTAGTATCTTGAATACAATAATTAACTTAATTTTCTTAATCTTTAGAATTAGTATCTTCAGTCTTGCTAATCTTGTGCTAAGATCAAGTATCAGCCCGTACTGGAGTTGTATAGTACTGTAATTTCATTATTAATTATTATTCTTTGTAATTGATTTGTATGTATTCTCTTTATTAAAATAGGTAATATCATGTCCACTTCGATGTCTTCAACCCCGGATAGCATAGGTAGTACTGCCTCAAGCTCTGTTAATGATTCCACACCATTGTGGGAATATGTGGTGATGACAGAGAGATCAGGTGCTGGAGGTAATAAGGCGTTCATTTGTAATTTTTGCAAGGCATCATTCAAGGGGTCATACTTTTGAGTGAAGGCACATTTACTCAAAATAACTGGGCAAGGTATTAAAATATGTGATAAGGTGACACATGAGGAGGTTGGTAGGCTAAAGAAATTGCAAGATGAGGCAGATTTGAGGGCAAAGGTGAAGGTGCCCAACCACGTTCCGCTACCAAGTGCAAGTGGCTCTTCCTCGTGTCCCACTACCTCGGTTTCCATAGGACTGAGAGAAGGAAAGAGGTAAAGAATGCCGACAACTATCGATAAGGTATATGATGTGGCTAAAAGAAATGAAATTAAGGAGGAGATTGCTAGGACATTTTACACGGGATATCCCTCTTTTAATTTTGTGAGAAACCCCCGCTTCATCAACTCTTATGTTTTATTGTCAAATAGTGGGATCAAAGGATTTAAGCCTCCCACTTACAACGAGCTTAGAACTACCCTCCTAGATAGAGAGAGGATTCATCTTGGCCGTTTACTCGAGTCACTTAAGAGCGAATGGGTACAAAATGGTGTATCTATTGTAACCGATGGATTCACCGATGTAGAAGGCCTTTAATAAACTTCGTTGCAATAACCGATGGCCGGCCGATGTTCCTAAAGGCTATTAATTGCCAAGGTGAGGTAAAAGATAGATATTTTATTTCCAAAATGATTAAAGAAGTGATTAAGGGGTCTCAAAAAGTGGTACAAATAATTACAGATAATGCCCCGGTTTGCAAGGCAGCGGGGATGATAATTGAAATCTAATATCCTAACATCTTTTGGACACCTTGTGTTGTTCACACGCTTAATCTTGCTTTGAAAAATATATGTGCTGCAAAAAATAGCCAAACCAATCAAATTGTCTATGACGAATGTAGCTGGATTAGTTTGGTTTCCTTGGTTGTGTTTGCCATCAAGAATTTTATTAACTGTCACTCAATGCGGTTGCATATGTTTCTTGAGTGTTATAAACTCAAGTTACTTTCGACGGCCGAGACACGTTTTGCCTCGGTAATTGTTATGTTGAAAATGTTCTTTCAAGTTAAGAGATGGATAAAAGAGATGGTTATAAAAGATTGTTGGAGTAATTATCAAGAGGATAGTGTTGATAGAGCTAACTTTGTGAGGGAAAAGATCCTCGATGAAGCGGAATTTTGGAAGAAAATTGAGTATATTCTTGAGTTCACCGAGCCGATTTATGAGATGTTGAGAATTGCGGATACTGACCAACCTTGTTTGCATTTGGTGTATGAGATGTGGGATTCCATGATTGATAAAGTGAAAGCCGTCATTTATCATCATGAGGGAAAGAGAGATGATGAAGAATCAATATTTTTCAATGTGGTGAGCTCAATTTTGAACAAAAAATGGGCAAAAAGCAACACTCCACTTCATTGCTTAGATCATCCGTTGAACTCAAGGTAATGATACACTTGTATTTTCATTTTAAGTACTTTTTTTGAAAAAAAAATATATTAAAACATTCTGTGCAGATCTAGTTTTAACAAAGAATTCACTATATTTGATGATTAATGCATGTTTTTTACTTAAATATTTTTGTAATAGGTGATCACTCAAAAGAGTGCGATATTTTTTTTAATATTTATAAACTCGTAAATACTATCGGTTCGGACTGCAAGCGCACAATCCTATCGAGTAGTATATTCGAGGTCGATCCACAGGGAATATTGGTTCAATGCTTTGAGCGATCGAATCACAATCTTTCGAAAGGCTAGACGAAATCTGAAAATTGAGAGATGTTGTTTTGATCAATGTAAATTAGGAAGCAATTAAAAGTAATTAAAATAAAGATAGAGATGAAAATTCCTAGGATTTCGGCACACCATTGCCACTCAATCCGCCTTGACAATATATTCCTGTTGCGTCTGATTTCCTGTTGTTGTTTAATGAAAGACACCACATAGGTCACTGCGATTTATGTTACGCGAGAATGACAGATTTTTCACCGAGATTCTACATAGGACACTGCGATTTACCTTACGCAAATGTCTGATCTCTCAAATACCCCAAATTACTACACAGATCACTGCGATTTACTTTACGCAAGTGATGGAATTTGGTACGCGTTTTGTTGGTCTGGTTTATGGTTTCTCCGCTAAGGTTTTCTTCACATAAACCTAATAAATCTCAACGAGGCTAATTCATACAAATAGTTTCTCTTACCATTAAAGTACTGTCACTACCCTAACGGACTCAAACTAGATCATTGAAGTTAGATGAAGAGATAGTAAATCACAAAAATATTTTGTTTCAACAACAAGAAATCATAATCAACAGAAATATATATATCAAAACATCAAGGTTTACTGCCTAGCCCTAAGAAAAGAAACTTAGCCGCGGAACGGCATTGTTACAAGCACTCATCTCTTCTCTCTTTAATCAAATATAACCCTAATTACAAAGATGACTATTCCTTCTGCCCAGGGGCCTTATATAGGAGTGGAGGGACGTGTAGAGGTTGAGTAGGGGCTAAGAAACTGATCTGGAAACAGCTGTCGGCAGTTATTCCCCAAGAGATGCCTTCGGATACGGGCCGTATCAGGTGATACGGTCCGTATTAGGTCCTTGACGGTTAGGGTTTAATGCTTCCAGCGCTATCTCCTGGTCTGTTCTAGGCCTAGTCCGTATTAGACAATACGGACCGTAACAGAGACTTAGTCGATGAGCGTCGCTGATCCGATTGACCTGATTCTAGCTCCATTTGATGTAAAATAGTCCCAAAACTTGTTTTCTGCAATAAAACATAAAGAAGGGTGACAGTAGCCTTTTTCTCTAATAAAGTAAACATAAGTGTGAGAAAATATGTAAAACCTAAGCCAAAACCCTACGTAAATCATCGTTATTTTGACTCTGATCAATAGGTACTATAGTGCACAATGGCTTAGTGCTCATCCAAATCGCGTGCCTCCTCATTTGGTCGGAGAGATATCAAGCATGAGAAATCAATGTATTAAAAGACTCTTTCCAATTAACGAAGAAAGAAGACGTGTGCAAGAAGAATTTGTTAGATTCTCCATTTGTGGTAGCGGATTTGATACACATGATTCTATTGCGGATAGGGGAGTAGTAAAGCCACTTGATTGGTGGGTGACTTATGGTGGGGCGGCTCCTAATCTCCAATTTGTAGCTTTGAAGTTGCTTAGTCAACCGTCATCATCTTCATGTTGCGAGAGAAATTGGAAAAATTATTCACTTATCCATGACGCTAAGAGGAATCAAATGGCACCCAAGCGTGCAGAGGATTTAGTTTTTATGCATTCCAACTTGAGACTTCTTTCTAGAAGATCCTCCCAATATTCAACGAGAGAGAGTAGGTTTTGGGATGTGGCAGGTGATGCACATAAGCCATTTGATGGTGCCGAGCAACTTGCCATTGCAAGTCTTTCACTTGACGAGCCGGAGTATGAGATGATTGTGTTTGGCGATAATGTGTAGTATTTGAGATGAAGTTGAACTTGTTTTGGAGATTTAGTCTTTCACTTGTTTTGTGGTTCTTTTAATTAGTTTAATTTATTATAAAGTATGAACTTAAGTATAATTTTATGGACTTTGAATTTTATGAAGTGTTTAGTCTATTTGATTTGAATTTGAATGGATGTATATTGTTATGGATCTAATTTTATGTTGTTTGGTATTATAATGTTGTTGTTCACTATCACTTGTATGCAATGTTCTAAATAGCGCGCTATAGCATTTTTGAACCAAAAAAGCTATGATGCTATGGCCATATAGCGCTGTTTTTTCAGCCGTTCCGCTATAATGCGATAAATGCCATTTAAACCTTTGCTTGTATGTTTGTAGTTGCAATTGATAAACTTAAACTAGTTTTTGAGATGAATTATAAATTCGGGTGAGATGAATGTGTACATATACCATGGCAAAATTATCAATTTTTTTTACTTATATAGTTGTAAATAAGTGCCGAATTAATAATATAACTAAACTAATAAAAAATTAATATCAATAGCCGTATCGTATCCTTCATTTTTGAAAATTGCCAAGTTGTATTTGTTGGGTTTGTGGACCCTTCTAAACCTGCTTTAGTAGCTCAAGATCGTACTTTACTTTGGATGTTGTTCTTTCGATCAACTAATGTTGTTCTAATTCCTTCTTTTCTTCTTCCTCAGGGCATCCTGCTTCCGCTGATGTTTTTGATTGACTTTTTGAGTCCTCTTAGCCCTTGTGACCCAATGTTTCCACATGTTGAGTGGCTACGCCTACTTGATTGACCTGGTGGGTGCCTTTTTACCGCCGCATATGGGTTTTTCTTTGAATACCAAAAACGAAACAAAAGTGAATGATCCATATGCCTGTGCTGGAAGTTCGAGACCATTGTCAAGGTGACTTATAACCGAGAGGTCCGGAAAGCACACAATATAGACGTTTACCAGGTTTTATCATCAATAAATTGCCGTATCAGTATCGTATCCAATATGATACTCGGTATCCGTATCTATGCAACATAGGCTCCCTGTTATTGTGAGCGGTAGACATCAACCATTGATGTGCATTCCTTAAGCAAGAAAACTAAATGTCTCAGACATAAGACAACAACACCACATGAACTATTAATGACACAAACACATAATCCAGATAATGTTCATGTATGGTTCAAATGCCATATAAACCCTTGTATGCATCTGTGAGATTAAATTGACATCCTAGTCGCTATGATCTGTGAAACATGATTATCTTTTAATCCTCACACTGATTTCAGGTGTAATTAGAGTTCATGTGCTAATTCCTTGATCAGAGATAATTTAGAGTTTATTACTTATGAATGATAGTGCTTCACAATCTAGGCCCTCAGCCTCGGATGAACTATCAAGTAACCAAACTCAAGGCAACAAATTGAACAAGTCAACCATTCTATGATCAATATCAAAAGCAACAAACATGTTTGCTCTAGAACACTAATTCCTTCAATCTCCCACTTGAACTAGAGTTAAACATGTACTCTAAACAAGTAGATAGAATGTATTGAATATTAAGCGAATTACATCCGGTGTAATGCTTAAATTCCTAATTCAATACAACCTCAATCACAACCAACCATACATCCAACACGCATTGACTTATCTATTGAGGATTTTGGTAATTATATGATCAGCTGTGTCCCTGATCTTTTAGTCATATTGATCACTCAAAAGAGAGCAATGTTTCTTTTAATATTTATAAACTCGTAAATGCTATCAGTTCGGACTGCAAGCGCGCAATCCTATCGAGTAGTATATCGAGGTCGATCCACAGGAATATTGGTTCAATGCTTTGAGCGATCGAATCACAATCTTTCGAAAGGCTAGACGAAATCCGTAAATTGAGAGATGTTGTTGTGATCAATGTAAATTAGGAAGCAATTAAAAGTAATTAAAATAAAGATAGAGATGAGAATTCCTAGGGTTTCGGCACACCATTGCTACTCAATCCGCTTTGACAATATATTCCTGTTGCGTCTGATTTCCTGTTGTTGTTTAATGAAAGACACCACATAGGTCATTGCGATTTATGTTACGCAAGAATGACAGATCTTTCACCGAGATTCTACATAGGACACTGCGATTTTTCTTACGCAAATGTCTGATCTCTCAAATACCCCAAATCACTACATAGATCACTGCGAATTTCTTTTACGCATGTGATAGAATTTGGTACGCGTTTTGTTGATCTGGTTTATGGTTTTTCCGCTAAGATTTTCTTCACATAAACCTAATAAATCTCAACGAGGCTAATTCATACAAATAGTTTCTCTTACCATTAAAGTACTGTCACTACCCTAACGGACTCAAACTAGATCATTGAAGTTAGATGAAGAGATAGTAAATCACAAAAGTATTTTGTTTCAACAACAAGAAATCATAATCAACAGAAATATATATATCAAAACATCAAGAGTAACAAGGTTTACTGCCTAGCTCTAAGAAAAGAAACTTAGCCGCGGAACGGCATTGTTACAAGCACTCCTCTCTTCTCACTTTAATCAAATCTAACCATAATTACAAAGATAACTATTCCTTCTGCCCAGGGGCCTTATATAGGAGTGGAGGGACGTGTGGAGTGATCACTCAAAAGAGAGCAATGTTTCTTTTAATATTTATAAACTCGGAAATGCTATCGGTTCGGACTGCAAGCGCACAATCCTATCGAGTAGTATATACGAGGTCGATCCACAGAGTATTGGTTCAATGCTTTGAGCGATCGAATCACAATCTTTCGAAAGGTTAGACGAAATCTGTAAATTGAGAGATGTTGTTTTGATCAATGTAAATTAGGAAGCAATTAAAATAAAGATAGAGATGAGAATTCCTAGGGTTTCGGCACACCATTGCCACTCAATCCGCCTTGATAATATATTCCTGTTGCGTCTGATTTCCTATTGTTGTTTAATGAAAGACACCACATAGGTCACTGCGATTTATGTTACGCGAGAATGACAGATCTTTCACCGAGATTCTACATAGGACACTGCGATTTATCTTACGCAAATGTCTGATCTCTCAAATACCCCAAATTACTACACAGATCACTGCGATTTACTTTACGCAAGTGATGAAATTTGGTACGCGTTTTGTTGGTCTGGTTTATGGTTTCTCCGCTAAGGTTTTCTTCACATAAACCTAATAAATCTCAACGAGGCTAATTCATACAAATAGTTTCTCTTACCATTAAAGTACTGTCACTACCCTAACGGACTCAAACTAGATCATTGAAGTTAGATGAAGAGATAGTAAATCACAAAAGCATTTTGTTTCAACAACAAGAAATCATAATCAACAGAAATATATATATCAAAACATCAAGAGTAACAAGGTTTACTGTCTAGCCCTAAGAAAAGGAACTTAGCCGCGGAACGGCATCATTACAGGCACTCCTCTCTTCTCACTTTAATCAGATCTAACCCTAATTACAAAGATAACTAATCATTCTGCCCAGGGGCCTTATATAGGAGTGTAGGGACGTGTAGAGGTTGAGTAGGGGCTAAGAAACTGATCTGGAAACAGCTGTCGGCAGTTATTCCCCAAGAGACGCCTTCGGATACGGACCGTATTGGGTAATACGGTCGGTATTAGGACATTGACGGTTAGGATTTTAATGCTTCCAGCGCTATCTTCTGGTCTGTGCTAGGCCTGGTCCGTATTAGGCAATACGGACCGTAACAGAGACTTAGTCGATGAGCGTCGCTGATCCGATCGATCCGATTCTAGCTCCATTTGGTGTAAAATAGTCCCAAAACTTATTTTCTGCAATAAAACATAAAGAAGGGTGACAGTAGCCTTTTTCTCTAATAAAGTAAACATAAGTGTGAGAAAATATGTAAAACCTAAGCCAAAACCCTACGTAAATCATCGTTATTTTGACTCTGATCACGCCTCCCATCTTGAATTGTTGCTTGTCCTCAAGCAACGACATCCCAGCTGGTCAAAGATCCGGTCTAGGTTAAACCATACAATCTCAATGACTTGTTTAAAATTAAATTAGGGCTTAGGTTTGGTACAATTGGCATGACAATAAAAATTTAGAATTTTAAAATATTCATGACCTCTCCCTTGAATAATTTATTCACCCCATGATTGACCTCATTATGCTTACCCTAGAAAAATTATTATCGAACAATCCATTTGACAAATATCCTTAAATTTGAGAGTATTAATTTCCCCTTCGATTATAAATGGATCCCTTCCAATCAATAGGAATTCTAATGATATAAATTTTAATTTTCCTTCCCAATTGATTGGAGCAAAGTATGACAACTAAGTGTGTTGGTACTTGTGACTATTTTTGAAAAATTAAATATGTACAAGAATTTAAATTTGAGAGGTTTTCTCGAGCCTATTGGTAACCAGTCTTGCGTAGGCACCCGTACTCTTTTTATCCTCTATCTTTTATTCTATTTTTTTTCTTTTTCTGATTTTTTCTATTTTTTGGGTTTTTCTCATATCTGATTTTTTTGTATTTTTGTATTTTTCTGAAAAATAAAATGTTTTTGTGTCACAAGCACCATGATTACACACAATTCCAAGTATTCATTCATAGAAGGAATTACTGCATAGTTGCTTGTCGGGTGGCTTGCCTTCAGCGTCTTCTGAGGTCTCATCATCACTGCCCTTCTCGAAGAAGTCGGTTGGTGTTTGAGGTCCAGGGTCGAATGCCAGACTCACACCGAGCACTATTTCGACCTCATCCAGTCTTTGAGAAATTGCATCGAGTTCTTCGCGTAGGTTTTTGATTAATGCAAGGGCTAAGAGAGAATAATTCCTGTTGTTTGCGATATTGGGGCTCTTGTTCAGATCATCGGTTTGTGTTGTCACGGAGGTTGGATGGATCTGGCCGTCATCTTATATAATGAACAGTCTCTCCATTTCTGCTTCGTGCATTGTCTCTTCGATGTCTTCAAATTCATCCATTCGCAATTCATCATTGCCATACTCGTCCACTGTTTCTAAATTGTGGACAGGATTGATGTCAGGGGGATAATGACTTGTAATTGATTGAGTGTCTCCTTGAATCTCGCGACTTGTCTTGGAGAGAATGGCAGAGGTGGCTTGTAGGGTGGTCGTGAAATGTATTCAGGTTCGGGTTGTCGCCCATTTCCACCTACGGTGTCATTCTGCTCCTCAATAAGGTCTGTCTGCAGTTCGAATACGGGCGGCTCGTACTCTTCGGAATGCGATGGTTCTGCATGCATCTCATCGGAAGTTTGATCAGGCATGGGAGGTCCCTGATAAGCTGTACCGCTCCTTAATGTTATGCTCTGCAAGTCTCTCTCGGGTTTTCTTCCGGTTGGCCCGGAAATTTGCCTTTTTCAAGTGTGATATTCGAGAGTTCTTTAGCCATCTTAGAGACATTGTCTTCTAAGTCTTTGTTGCGGTTTGTTAAGGATTCGATTTTTTGTGCGATTTCGGCGTTAGCCTTATCTTGCTTCTCTAGGAATCTCTCCATTAAAGATGTGATGTTAGGTTGCTGTGGTTGATTGTATTACCTTGGTTGGTAATTCGGTTGGGGATTGTTGTATCTCTGTTGATAATTGGGTTGTGGTTGGCAGTTCTGTTGGGGTGCAGCAGGCCTTTGATTGTTTGCGTATGATAGATTTGAATGGTTCCGGTTGTTCGGATGGTATGTATTGTAGGCGGGCTGAGGTCGAAAGCTGTTATCGATTGCGTTTGCTTGCTCTACTTCTTCCTCAGTTTCCGTCACATTCATACATTCGGTAATCTCATGCGCTCCTCCACAATAGCCACATGCTGTTGCGGCATTGACTGCTGCTACCGTTCGCTGCTTGGTCTGCTTGTTGAGTGCCATTTGCAAAGCATCAATCTTTGCGCTCAGCATGGAGATATGATCTACTCGGTGCATGCCAGGTGTTGGACTTGACTTTTTTCGCTCAGGGATCCAGTAGTGTTGGTTGATTGCAATCTCTTCAATTAGGTTGTAAGCCTCGTCAGGTTCCTTGTTCATGATTGCTCCTCCTGCGGAAGCATCAATAGACAACCTATCGGTAGGGTTTAGACCATTATAAAAAGTTTGGACAATCAGCCATCTTTCTAGACCATGATGTGGACAACACCTTAACATATCTTTATATCTATCCCATGCTTCACACAATGTTTCACCATCCCTTTGTTCAAAATTAGTAGTTGCATTTCTAAACCTCGAGTTTTGGATGGTGGAAAATATTTTACAATAAAAACATTAAACAATTAGTCCCAAGTTTGAATGGAATTGGCCGGTAGGGAAAACAACCATGCTCTTGCTTTATCTTTTAATGAGAATTGAAATAGCCTTAGCCTGATTGCTTCATCGGTAACTCCGTTGATCTTTATCGTCTCGCATATCCTTAGGAAAATTGACAAATGAAGATGTGGATCTTCATGTGAAAATCTTCCAAATTGCTGTTGCGAAACCATATTTATGAGAGCAGGTTTGATCTCAAAATTACGGTTTGTAACAGTTGGCGGGTTTATACTAGAATTAGGATCATTCGCGCGCGGTATGCAATAGTCTCGTAGAAGTTTGGATTTTGCTGCATCGTGAATTCCATGATCACCATTGTTTTGTCTTCCATTGTTAATCGGTTCGTTCGGTGGGATATTCATGTTGATCGAATCTGAGTCTTCTTCGCTTTCAGAATTACTCGATGAAGAACTATGATTGGTTCTTATCGGTGAAGTGGAAGCGAATTGTCCTCTCCTACAAGCAATCCTCTCGGATCTTCGTACGGATGATTCGGCCAGCGTGTAGCGTCCTAAAAAGAAAATAAAATCTGAAAATTAAACTAAAAACTGAAAAATGAAAGAAAATAAAATGAAACACGAAATTGAAAATAAAATAAAATGTAGAAAATAAAAAGAAATCTAGGCGTTTCTAATTAATTGGATTCAATGGTCAAAGCAAGGGCGTCTTGCGAGGCCTTGCACAATGAACCGTTATTCCCCGGCAACGGCGCCAAAAAGCTTGATTACTCAAAAGAGAGCAATGTTTCTTTTAATATTTATAAACTCGTAAATGCTATCGGTTCGGACTGCAAGCGCACAATCCTATCGAGTAGTATATTCAAGGTCGATCCACAGAGAATATTGGTTCAATGCTTTGAGCGATCGAATCACAATCTTTCGAAAGCTAGACGAAATCCGTAAATTGAGAGATGTTGTTGTGATCAATGTAAATTAGGAAGCAATTAAAAGTAATTAAAATAAAGATAGAGATGAGAATTCCTAGGGTTTCGGCACACCATTGCTACTCAATCCGCTTTGACAATATATTCCTGTTGCGTCTGATTTCCTGTTGTTGTTTAATGAAAGACACCACATAGGTCATTGCGATTTATGTTACGCAAGAATGACAGATCTTTCATCGAGATTCTACATAGGACACTGCGTTTTTCCTTACGCAAATGTCTGATCTCTCAAATACCCCAAATCACTACATAGATCACTGCGAATTTCTTTTACGCATGTGATAGAATTTGGTACGCGTTTTGTTGGTCTGGTTTATGGTTTCTCCGCTAAGGTTTTCTTCACATAAACCTAATAAATCTCAACGAGGTTAATTCATACAAATAGTTTCTCTTACCATTAAAGTACTGTCACTACCCTAACGGACTCAAACTAGATCATTGAAGTTAGATGAAGAGCTAGTAAATCACAAAAGCATTTTGTTTCAACAACAAGAAATCATAATCAACAGAAATATATATATCAAAACATCAAGAGTAACGAGGTTTACTGCCTAGTCCTAAGAAAAATAACTTAGCCGCGGAACGGCATTGTTATAAGCACTCTTCTCTTCTCACTTTAATCAAATCTAACCCTAATTACAAAGATAACTACTCCTTCTGTCCAGGGGCCTTATATAGGAGTGGAGGGACGTGTGGAGGTTGAGTAGAGGCTAAGAATCTGATCTGGAAACAGCTGTCGGCAGTTATTCCCCAAGAGATGCCTTCGGATACGGGCCGTATCAGGTGATACGGTCCGTATTAGGTCCTTGACGGTTAGGGTTTAATGCTTCCAGCGCTATCTTCTGGTCTGTGCTAGGCCTGGTCCGTATTAGGCAATACGGACCGTAACAGAGACTTAGTCGATGAGCGTCGCTGATCCGATTGACCCGATTCTAGCTCCATTTGGTGTAAAATAGTCTCAAAACTTATTTTCTGCAATAAAACATAAAGAAGGGTGACAGTAGCCTTTTTCTCTAATAAAGTAAACATAAGTGTGAGAAAATATGTAAAACCTAAGCCAAAACCCTACGTAAATCATCATTGTTTTGACTCTGATCACATATTAATCTTCATATTATATTACCTCTATCTTTGATCTACTATGCCAAATGATAGTGTTTATATATGGATAAACTTGGATTAATTATTGGTGATACCTGGGTTTTCTGGCTTGAGCTAACTACATCATCTTTGTCACAATAGAGTACTATTTGACATGCGATGCTTAGAACCACACCAAGTTCGACAACGAACTTATGAATTCAGTATCTTTTCATTTGTTACTCTTAGCAACAAGCACTCATACATATCCCGTAGTGGTTGAATTAATTGTATTTTACTCCCTGAACTTTTGAGCTCACAGTTTCACTTTTGAAAAGATATTCCTATCTCCCCTGCGATTTTAATCATCATGGTCTGCCTGAAAACTAACATCATTTGTGAAAACCATACAACAGTATCAGTTTCATCAGCCTATGATGAGAGAAATATTCTTAACCAGTATTTAAGAATGTTCTCAATCGTCTTTAATGCTAATAAGTCTGGGACTATTCTATAGAGCGTGATCATTAAAGCAAAGAAATGAGAGAGAATGAGACATGCAATGACACTGTATTTGATCAGATTTGTTCACCTACTTCAAAAGAGGAATTTTGAAGGGAGGCGAGGAAGTGAGGAGAGGTGAAGTGCGTTGTACAAGTTTAGCAATTTTTTCAACAAATTTTTCTTGCTCCTCAATTGAGGTGTAGAGGAAGTATATTTTACGGTAATCTTTTCTTTATTTTCCTTCTCTCTTCGCAATAGAGTTCCGAAGCACAGTCTGACTTGTCCTTCCCTCTGGCTTATTTTTTTTGCACCTCTCATTTTATTTTATATTCTATAATTCATTTCTGTTTTTTTTAATACGAAAGATGAAAGTTTAGCCTACCAACTTTCATTTAATGTTCATAAAAGATTCTCTATCCTGATTTCGAACTAAAGATCTCCTACTGATTAGGTGCTCTCTTTTTGCCACTAGAACAAATGTTGTTTCTTTATGCATACAATTCGTTTAAGATCTTGATCACTTATAAAAAAAAAAAAACAAAGAAAAAGAAGTATAGATTATATATATCGATCTATGGATCTTTCAGAACCTCTGTTTAGACACTTTTGTGAACACCTTTTGAGTAAAAATAAGGGTCGATCATGGGAAGACATTTAACTAGTTCGCCATGAATAAAGAGTACGTACAGTAGGTGAACCACATGTCTCCTCAATACTTTTGTGGACCCAAAAGGTAGTCCCAATGTTAAACAAATCATTTCAGTTCGCTTGGCTGCCTTCAATTTAACAAGACATTTTATTTTATTTGCTATCCCAAAAGAAGTTTAAATTTGGAACCATATCCAATCATAGCCTCCATAGACCGAGTTAGGGTTCATTGGTTGCCATCTCCTAGACGAATTTAAATTTGCCGAAATTCGAAATCTATGAACAGTACTTCTGAAAATCTCGAATCTAGCCTTCCAATTTTTTCTGTGCACGCATCTTGAAACAGCTTATTTTCTATGCACGCATCTCAAAATAGTTCAACGGCTGGATTCGAAATTTCAGAAATTTCAGAGTTATTGTTCACGATTTCGAATTTCAGCAGATTAATTTGGACTCAGTTCATTAGTTTGATATATTAATATATATATAATTTATGCATAGACTAAAGAGGTCAACATTAGAGGATGTTTTATTTAGAAATAAAATATTACTTTATGCTGAAAAGAGAAGAATCGGGAAGGATTTTGAAAAATATTAAGCAGTTTTCTGATTTATTTTTTTCAACGCGTTACCTATTTTTCGAAAACCTATACACCCGACTCCTTAATTTGCTTTCCAACAAAAAATAATATTTTAGTTTTAAATAAAAAAAATCACATTTGAGTGGAGCAATAATACTGTAGAATGCAAAAATTGGAAAATCTCACAATAATAATATCTTATTATTTATGTTACATTATATTTGTTTTTCTCTTGCACTATCGATCTCTTCTAATTTTACTTCTCCTATACGTACGTCTATGTAATAAAATATCAACCTCCTTATATAGACTTTATCATAACGCTTAATAAAATTCTTTGACAATTTGACTCATTCGAATAAAATTTAATATTCAACAAATACAACATTTTCTCTTTGTAGAATTACCATATCGTGGAAATTAAAGGTGTGTGTGTATATATATATGCATAACATATATACATTCACTACATAAAAAAAATAAGTCAAAATTTGCAATAAAAATGTAGGTTAACGTCATTACACTAGGGGTGAAAATGGTATGGATAATATCCGATCCGTATTCGAAAAATTAGATGTGGATATCTGATATCCAAAGATTTAAATAGCGTTTATCACGTCATAGCGGAACGGCTGAAAAAACGGCGCTATGGCCATATAGTGCCGCTATAGCGCGCTATATGGCCATAGCGTCATAGTTTTTTTGGTCCGAAAACGCTATAGCGCGCTATTTAGAACATTGTTGATATCTGAATATCCGTGTGGATATGGATACTGATATGGTTTTATGTTTCAATTATCCGTATTCAAATATTAGATATATATCATATATTTTAATATATATTATGAAAAAAATATTGTTATTCACCATTAAAATTAGATAAATATTATAAACTTTGATATTTTTAATATTATTTTAATAAATATTCAATCCGATCCGTATTCGTATCTGTATTAGGCTAATATCAGATCTGTATCCGTATTCGAAAAATTAAAAAGAAATATGAACATGATTTTATCACTATTCTCTCCGTTTTCACCTCTACATAAGACACTCCACAATAAAATTAACTGTAATACTTGGATATCTTGAGTCTACAATCTACATATAGTTGTGGAACAAAATAAAAAAATTTCTGAAGATTGTAGGTGTGAAAAACAAGCAGGGGGGGGGGTAGGGACGGATCACTCTTTATATAGCCCGGATACAAGGCCTCAATCAGCTTTCCTCCTCACTATTTTAATGTTAAAGCAAAAGAACAAAAACTAAAGGTGGAGAAGAGGAAAGGCAACCAATGAAAGTTAAGAAGTAAAGGTGGAGAGAAAAGAAGAAATTACACAACAAACAGAAAAAAAAAAAAAAAAGAGCTCCATATATATTCCTCTAAGAAAAAAAAAAAGAAGAAGATAATTTTCCTCTCCATAACGTAATCTCCTTTAAGAGCAAAAGGAGTCAGAAGGAATCAAGAAAAGGTTGCCTTGGAATAGCAACGGAGAGAGTGCAACAGAAAAATAAAAGAAAGGAAACCAAATTATGAACTAGCTAGCTATCAAGAGAAAAAAAAATATGAATAGAGAAGTGGGAGAGAGATCTGTGGTGCAAGAGATGATAGGCGAAGGCCATGACTGGTGGAGCTTGAGCAATAATAATAACTCACCCTTTTTGCCTAGTGTTTCTTCCTCTATACCTACTTCTTTTTGTTCTTCTAATTCGATGTACAGTCAACCTTCTAATATACTTCAGTGGAGTTCAGATCAACCAGAATCTTTGAGCCAATTGCTATTGTAATCTCTCTCTCTCTCTCTCTCTCTCTCTGAAACCTATCCCTCTCTTGTGCATATTTTTGAAAGATTCCAAGTAACTTCACTGTTTTCAGGTTTTCACTGTCGATTTTGTGTGTTATTTTAATTAGAAAAATAATTTGTTTTTCAACTTATCTGATAAGTACAGTACTGGAATTAAATTGGGATTTGATGAATGATGAATCCTATGGTCTGTTTAACTAGAACAATGCATGAAAGTTTTATGTCAGAGTTTGTATAGATCTGACATCTTGAATCCATAGTCAGTTGGTGCATGGTCATGATCTTCTTCCTCTCTCCGCTAAGATTTTTAGCGATTTTTTGCCATGAAATGCAATACCACTATTTATACTACCATATATATATATATATATAATTCATTTCTGAACCATCTTAATTTGTTTTTCTTTTGGGCGATTATATATGAAACAATGAAGGGGTGGATTGGTAGGAGAGGAAGATAGGTACATGTACTCACAATTTCAATCTAAAAAGTCGGGAAACAATTGGGCGGAGCAATTGGTGTATCCAACTACAAATGTACAAGATATGGTTAGTGTGAAGCAAGAGAACCATGAAATCAATGCCAACGAAGATATTCATTCAACCAAATTAAAGCCTCCGTGGAACCAAATTTTACAACCATCCTCCTCGCCTATGTCATGTGTTACTCCCAACCTAGGCAATGACATCGCGCGCGCGGCGGAGTGCTCACACAAGTCAGAAAGAAAGCATCAACCTCAGAACTCATCTGAGGTAATTAATTACATGGGAGTATTTAAAACATGGTTACAATTAAAAGGGTCAAGTTTCATGACTTGATGGTCATTAGGTTTCATTGTTTTTGTTTTTGATATATGATTCAAAAATTAATAAGATAAAGCATTTTCTTACGGCTAGAATGTGATGCTTTTTTATCTAGTGGCAAGTAAATTCACCACAGGATATTTTTATTGTCTAATATCTTAGCTAGCTAGAATGCATATTTTTCAAGTAATATGTAGAAACTCCTCGTTATTTTGTATAATAATAAGACCAACTACTAATAAGAATTAATGCAGAAATTATCATGAAAGATACTTCTGAATTTCGTCAGTACTTAATTAATTAGATCATCCACTGTCTTCAATTGGATAACAAATTAAAGACATTAATCATTGATCTCCCTCATTGGATGTTCCTGTTTTCATTTTTTTTTTTTTTTTTTTGAAGTGCTATAGCTCAGGAAATGGTGCACCGTTCAAGAAAGCTAGAATTCAAGGCTCCTGTTCACCTCAGTCTACAATCAAGGTATATTCCTTATATGCTCTCTCCCATAATCCCGCGTAGACCCGCATGCATGCGCACGAGCACAAGCTTGTGAGTTAATTTTGTGTCTTTTTCTTTCAAATCAGTAGAGAGAGTACGTTTCAAACAAAATCAAATGTCACTTACAATTATATCCTCATTTAGATGCATGTGTGCTTATTTCTAACTTTAGTTTGCCATTAAAGTCCTCGTGTGTGCTAAAATAAAATGTATATTTTTGTTAGTGACTAGAAAAATATATATAATATCTAGTGCGTAAACTTTTGTTTTTATAACTAGTAAGATATATAACTTTGTACCACTTATCAGCAAGTTTATTAGACAAGCAATTTCGGGGGCACATTGAACCCTTTCTTACAATGTGCAACAAATCTTAGTCAGGTTAGAAGCTTAGTTCTTTAGGTGATCATCATAAAGAGGAGAGAGAGGAATATATTTAACACTTCTATGAAAGTCTCAACTTTTTGCTCTTCTCTTTATTTTTTTTTTCAGGTGAGAAAGGAGAAGCTAGGGGATAGAATAACTGCATTGCATCAGCTTGTTTCCCCATTTGGAAAGGTATGCATTACATATAATTATACATCACATATATGTATATAATATATACCATCTCTTTACAGAAGGTAGTATACATGTATACATACATACACTATTTCTGCACAGTGTCATATATATTATGGCATTCAGTGATTGAACTGCCTGTGTTTTTATATATATATATGTGATATGTCATTTTTTTTTTTTTATTGAATGTGATATGTCTTTTGCTTTTTATTTTGGTGCCTCTCTTTTTCAGACTGACACTGCGTCTGTACTGCTAGAAGCTATTGGCTACATCAGATTCCTTCACGGTCAAGTTGAGGTTCAATTCGCTCTCTTTCTTTCTCTATCTAGATCTCTGTATCATGTGAAACAAAAAGAAGTAGTGCGTGTAAGAGCACGCAGTTAAAGCTGTGACCTTGTTTGATTCGCTTTTTTTTAGTCTTTGGTTCCTTTCCAGAGTTAACTTTACAGTTTTCACCCCCATGACCATGGAATTCACATCACCCTCCGGTACCGTAATAGGGAATCTTTTACAATTACTTGATCTGGATCGTTCTTTTTAACTTGGCACGAATCTCAAAGCCCAATAATACTGCCCCTCCGTTAGCCAGAATCCCAAACCGGCTGGGAGTTAATCTCAAACCGTAAAATGAAGGAATCTTTTACGGTACCGGAGAGGATATTTGCCCCATGACCATGACTACTTTGCTTTTTTCTCTCTCTAGAATGGATCAGACAGAACTCATTACTCATCTTGACTAAATTTGTTTTCATGAATATTACTTCTACCTCGATCTAGGCTCTGAGCTTACCGTACCTCAGCAGTGGAAGTGGGCCCCACAACTCCAGGCACCATGTAAGACATGTATCTCTAACTTCATCTCTACTTTCACAATTTCCGAGGTTAATTAATAATTATTTAACTTCTCAGTAAGGTTTGCATTTGTTTGGTAATTTAATTTTCCTTGGGCCCTCCTTTTTTACTTAATCAGTTAATTGTAAAAAAAGGACAACTCCGGCCCCACAAACAAATTGTATATATATGTAATATGTGTAGAGTGTAGAGACTAGGACCATGTTAGCTAGGTCACAGTATTTTGGCACTTAGTGAAGAGGCTGATATATATACATATATCGCTATTATTTGGAGCAGTACGTACTTGGATAAAACAGTACTACTATTTCAAATGCTCCTCTTTGTCCTTTACTGATACTAGAATAATTTTTGGCGGTTAAGTGTGGATTAATTGGTTGTCTTACTTTCGTCTCTATTTTTGCTTTTGTGCATTTTCCCGTTCACTGCTTCATGCAGCTGAGCCTGAGAGATCGACCATGCATTCAAATTTTGTATGATGTAATTAAGATATGTATTGTCATATATAGTAAATGGATAATTATGATACAACTATACACAAAATAACAGAACATTCTGTAGCTGAGTGTGTGTGTGTGTATATATTTCATCGGGAAATAAGGCCCAATGGATGCTACTGTGTCTTAACCAGCTGGAGTGAATATTATCTGACAGTTATATCTGAAAGAAGAAGGCTTGCTTTCTCATTTTACATTTACAACCTTTTCAATAAAAAACAATGATAATTTACAATGATAATATGTATTACGTACTCAACTTCTTTCATTTTAATCTATGCGCAAGTAAATCATATTTACGTGCATATGTGATTCATCTCAACAGTCAGAGAAGAATAAGAAGCATGCCTAGCTTTAATTTTGTTAGATGATTCCCGTGTGGGAGATCGAGATCAATGCATGTTTAAAACCAATTAGATGGTTTCGGCCGAATACTAGAAAACAAGGAATCGAAAACCTTTCATTACTACTTGTTGTTGCCATAGATATATAAAGCTAACTATTCTTTGCTTTCTTTTTTTTGGAAAAATAACTTTCAGGGTCAAGGAGAGAAAAATTGCGTATTTCCAGATGACCCAGGCCAGGTATTGACATTAATTTATAGTATGACAATGGCCTTGCTATTCTCAAAAGGCCAGTATTGCATAATTAATATAGCGAATTTAAAAGGACAAATAACAAATTTAGCTTAGTGTAAACTTTGCAGCATTTAAATGCTCTAAATAAAAGTAACTGATCAACATATGTATATTAATGTTGCTTTGATTTATGATGTGTTGAACAGCTTTTAAATGACAACTCCATCAGAAACACTTCTGACCAGGTACATTATTTTTCAAATATTTAATCAGTTCATTTGTTCTCATGGGATAGATGTAAACAATATATAATAAGCTGTCACTACTAAGTTTCTCAAAAAAAACACAAGCTACTGCATGCACATTAGATCATGATTGATGCACAAAGTTTACTCTCTTACTTGTCTACTAAGCCACTCTAGCTAGCAGAGTAATAATTTATTAATGATTCATAAAATAACGACAGCCAGACGTACTTGTACTGTCATGATTGGTATAAATATATATTGCATTTAATTTGTTTACTGCAATGACTTACAACTTGTACATGTATCAAATTTTAGAGCATCAAAGAGGTAACAAAGAAGGATTTGAGGACCAAAGGACTATGCCTCGTACCAGTTTCCTTCCCCTTAGATATTGCAACTGATCATAGCATGGCTGACTACTGGGCTCCGGCTTTTCTTGGCGGTTTTGGTCGGTAGGGTTGCTTTGTGTATACTAATCAACATAACATCAAGAGCACTCACTCTTGCTTAAACTTCTCAAGGCTGATTGCTCTTGATGCTATGTACTGGTTGAAATTTCTATGTTCCATTGCATATGTGGGAGAGAGAGAGAGAAGGCGACCGTGACAAGCAGGACAAGATATAAACTAAATATCCAGATCTCTTTTTATCAAGGAATTAAGTGCTATATTTGGTTTATTTTAGCACCTCGGAATAATCTAGCTGTATTATTAGATATGTTTTGGATCAGTCATAGATTCATACATGTATGTAGTTTGTCCGTTGTATGTTTATGGAGCTGAACTGAGTCATTTTAGTTAGCCATTTGGTACATATTGATAGTATTATGCAATACATTCAACTTGCTAGCTAGGTGTGTGACATGATTTGCGTTACAGTATTTTCTCTCAAAATAGCATCTCCATCTTAATATATAGAGTAAGGCTTAGGTGTTACAAATAGCATAATATAACCAATTTACTAAGTTACTTAGATCGAAGTTTATATAATAGATTTTTGAGGCAAAGCTAGCACGGAAAATCTTATGCTATTCATAGCACCTAAGCCTTACTCTAATATACATGTTCTTAATGTTCCAAGGAAAAATGCCATTATATGAACATTGCCCCATCGAGGTATAATTGAAATTTTTGTTATTGACAGATTGAAGGGGTTTGATTTCAATTAAATTATATGATAGAGCCACATGCCCTATGCATTCCGAAATTTGGCACCACAAAAATACAAGCAGAAAAGGAAGGAAAAGAAGATTAAAGAAACACAGATAGATCTAATAAATTTTTTGACATTAAAGAAAAAATAATGAAACAAAAAGGATGGAGAATTACAAGTAGCACACCTAATTCAGTTGAATAAGATAATATTTTTTTCTGTGTGAAAATGCAAGTTCAAAACACAGCTAGAAGGTTGCAACCAGGGGATCAAAATGGAGGCTTCAGTCCTTATATTAAATCGAAAAATGGAAAATCACTGCAGCTATGAACAAGATACATGCATCAAAGTGGAAGTATACTCCACCGATTTTGATTGAAATTAAACAACCATGAGTAGGTACCAAAATATGGTCAAGCTGTTATTGTTTGATATATAACGAATAGGGAATACCAATTGCCAAGAGTTCTATCTTCGTCGTGAATTTATTCACCAATAGGTGTATGGCGTGTATATTAATCATGTAAAAAAATAGATAAGTGTGATCATTATTTTAAGAATTTCCACTACTGAGGAAGTTCATGATCATATCAAATTAATTAGATAGTTCCAATTATTGCACATTTAATTGTATGATACACTCATTTAATTAATATTTAAAAAAATTACTTAGGTATTCAAATCAAAATATGAAATTTATAAAAGAGTGAGACTATGGTACGTACGTAATATGCATATTACATATAGATTTGTATAGTGAATTCATATTTTTATTTCCAAAGTTCAAATAACCGATCCGAATGTAAATATGATCTTCATATGAAAATGTACTTAGAGAACAAATTTTATATTTTTTTAAATTTATTTACTATTTTTAAGTAGGTAAAAAATCACCTGATCTAAATTTTTTGGACCATATGAAACTAGTGACTTTTTACCTATCTAAAATAATAGTAAATAATTCTAAATAAATGTAAAATTTGATCTTCAAGTGTATTTTATATAGAGTCTGAAAATCATATTTAGCAGTTCGGATTGACTATTCAAATTTAAACTTCAAAAATAGAGATACAAATTCATAGCACGGATCAATATGTATGCTATGGATCAATATGTAATATGTAAATTATCACTTTCTTTAAAAAAAAACCGTAGTCGCACTTGTTTATAAATGTCTCACTCATCATTTAAGTATGCTTAAATCAAATTTGGTCTAACGTGATAATTTATTGATCATAAAAAAAAAAAAAAAATGGAAGTCAAACCCGAACTTTTGGATTTTCAAATATTGATGAATAGCGAAATGAACTTTTTTTTTTTACCAAAATTGATGCATGCCAACTATAAACCACAAAAAACAGATCTATATTTTTTTAAATTTAAGCATTATTGAAGGGGTACCGATTTTAACATAACTTTTTAATACTCAGTTCTCACAGATATGGGGTGAGAGAAAAAAAAAATTTAGACCAAATTGCATGCATGTCCATCCTCCGATAAGGAAACAATAGAGTTAGATTTCAAATTATAAATTAGAAAGTTATCTAAAATCCGCTGAATTCACATCCTCTCTATTACCTCAAAAGTGAATCTTTTACAATTAGTGGATCCGGACCGTTCTTTTAAATTTGACACGAATCTCAAAGCCCAATAGTACTGCCCATGCGCTAGCCCGAATCCCAAAGCGGCTGAAATTTAATCTCAAACCATAAAGTGAGGGAAATCGTCTACACTATTATAGAGAATACGAAATACGGATACAAATCTGTCGATATTAATTATAATAATAATTGGTATGGAATCTATCGCAAGAAGAGATATTTCTACAAAAGTCATTATTTTATTGAACACCATCCTGCATACCAATTATTTTAGTGAACTTGATAATTTCAACTTTTTTTTTGCTCAACCGTAAAAGCAAAGAACCTGTATACATTTTCTTCTAGGAAATAAATGTTGGTGGATCCACATCAAGATAACCTTCTAATTTAAAAGGTTAAACATATACAGCAAGATAATCGTAATGTATTTCATTATCTCAGACTTTAGGAAATCCAGCTCATAAATTATCACTAAATCGCTGGTCAAATAGTGTTCACCTTTTTTAATACAGTGCAGAGTGTGACCCACTTCATATTCAGCTTGTCCATTGTAAGAAAACAAATTCACTATATTTGGAATCCAATTTGTGTTGAATAAAATTGACACTATTTTAGCTATTTTATGTGGTCCTCAATCAACCAGAATTTTTTATTTATAAAAAAACTATTAAAAATAATATAGGAAAAATTGATCGATTTTTGAAAATTCCAATCTCACAGAAAGAGCCGAATCAATAGAGATAGGAAGGATTTTGATACGTCCAGTCCCAGAGTGACTGGTTGTATAGTCTCGAGACCGGCTCAAGAGGAAAAAAGGAATGGGTGTAAGGTATTCAAACCCTAATTTATAAATACCTTGTGCTGTGTAAAAAATGTGAACCCCCTCTTCGGCTCAGGTTCGGGCCTTATATATATAGGTTGGCCTCTTACTGTCTTGTAGTGTCGGCCTAGGAGCTTGACAATCTGCCTAACAGATTGTACGGAAGCAGTTACAGAGATCACTCCATCCGAGTGATCTCGATCTCGGGCCGGGCCCTTTCGTGTCGGGATGGTCTGTCGAGAAAGGGCCTTAACAGGCCTTATTTCAGACATTCCAGGCCCATCCCGAGAAGTTTAGTTTGAAGGCCTTGGGAGGCCTTGTTTGGCTGGTTCCTTATCGAGTTCGGGAACCACTTCTTAGGGCCCGTGGCACATGGCACTATCAGATTTTTATGTGACATAGTATGTGCAGTGAGGTGGTACACTAATAGAACTGAATCATTAATTCTATTCTATTAAAAGTGTCTAAAGAAATCAAACTATTTGAATTCAAAATAATTTATTTCTTTCTATAACATCAAATTAAAGTACTATCTCTATCCATTAATTTCTGAATATTATTTTATTTAATTTCTATAGATAAAAAGTTGTGCGTCAATCAGTAATCAGAAAATAAGAAAAAGAAAAAGAAAACAAGAAAGGGAAATATTTTGTTTTGTTGTAAGTGAAAAGAAGAGGACTAGATGGTACCTGTCGGGGCACCGTTGTGCCTATCAGAAGGGCCCCTTGGGCCCATAAATGCGCACGCGAGATATGCCAGACAAACGAAACGATCTATAGTCATAGTTTTATACGGAAACAGAAAGTACAGAACCGCATGGCACGTCTCCATGGAGGATGGAGCCCTTTAATTTTATAACGCTCCGACTCTGCTGGGTTCTTGTAAACCCAAAAAGTAAAACAAAGAGCGGAGGCTACGCAAACCCAAAACTGTTCGTAATTGCTCTGAAACTTTATTAATTTAGGAAAAAGTTCAAAAATTGAATGTCATAAAACATGATGATAAATGATGTTTTATTATTTGGGCCTCAATAGCCCGTCAGAAGGACCGGCCCACCCTTGATCTACGAGACTATGACTACAATTAATTCTACAGTAAGAGAGACCCATGAATGCGATGCGTAGATTTCTTCTCTATGGGGTATGGGCAGAAACAGAGGCTACATTCAAGGGGGTTCCCTTCTGCCACCCGGGACCCACTTCATGTTTTCGTGGTTGGGAGCGGCCCTGCAGGGTTCTACACTGCTGACAAGGTAACTTCTACTGGTATTACTAAACCACTATTTTGTTTTTTTATGTTGCTTCTTGGATTGTAGATGTTAAAGGCTCATCAAGGTGCACAAGTCGACCTAATAGACCGGCTGCCGATACCATTTGGGTTGGTGAGATCAGGTGTTGCACCGGATCATCCTGAAACTAAAGTAAGATTTTAGCTGAATTGCTGGAGTGATCATTTAGGATTTCAATGTTTGGCATTATAAAAAACTAAATTATGTGACAGATTGTGATAAACCAATTTTCTCGTGTAGCTTCGCATGATCGGTGCTCATTCTTTGGGAATGTATCCCTTGGGAGTAGTGTTTCTCTGTCAGAACTTCGTCAGACCTGTGATAAAACAGTACTACTATTTCAAATGCTCCTCTTTGTCCTTTACTGATACTAGAATAATTTTTGGCGGTTAAGTGTGGATTAATTGGTTGTCTTACTTTCGTCTCTATTTTTGCTTTTGTGCATTTTCCCGTTCACTGCTTCAAGCAGCTGAGCCTGAGATGGACCATGCATTCAAATTTTGTATGATGTAATTAAGATATGTATTGTCATATATAGTAAATGGATAATTGTGATACAACTATACACAAAATAACAGAACATTCTGTAGTTGAGTGTGTGTGTGTGTGTGTGTATATATATATTTCATCGGGAAATAAGGCCCAATGGATGCTACTGTGTCTTAACCAGCTGGAGTGAATATTATCTGACAGTTATATCTGAAAGAAGAAGAGGCTTGCTTTCTCATTTTACATTTCCAACCTTTTCAAATTAAAAAAATGATAATTTACAATGATAATTAATATGTATTACTCAACTTCTTTCATTTTAATCTATGCGCAAGTAAATCATATTTACGTGCATATGTGATTCATCTCAACAGTCAGAGAAGAATAAGAAGCATGCCTAGCTTTAATTTGTTAGATGATTCCCGTGTGGGAGATCGAGATCGATGCATGTTTAAAACCAATTAGATGGTTTCGGCCGAATACTAGAAAACAAGGAATCGAAAACCTTTCTTTACTACTTGTTGGTGCCATAGAGGCATAGATATATAAAGCTAACTATTCTTTGCTTTCTTTTTTTTGGAAAAATAACTTTCAGGGTCAAGGAGAGAAAAATTGCGTATTTCCAGATGACCCCGGCCAGGTATTGAGATTAATTTATAGTATGACAATGGCCTTGCTATTCTCAAAAGGCCAGTATTGCATAATTAATATAGAGAATTTAAAAGGACAAATAACAAATTAAGCTTAGTGTAAACTTTGCAGCATTTAAATGCTCTAATAAAATATATATATTAATGTTGCTTTGATTTATGATGTGTTGAACAGCTTTTAAATGACAACTCCATCAGAAACACATCTAACCAGGTACATTTTTTTTCAAATATTTAATCAGTTCATTTGTTCTCATGGATAGATGTAAACAATATATAATAAGCTGTCACTACTAAGTTTCTCAAAAAAAAAAAAAAAAAAAAAAAAACAATATATAATAAGCTACTGCACATTAGATCATGATTGATGCACAAAGTTTACTCTCTTACTTGTCTACTAAGCCACTCTAGCAGAGTAATAATTTATTAATGATTCATAAAATAACGACAGCCAGACGTACTTGTACTGTCATGATTGGTATAAATATATATTGCATTTAATTTGTTTACTGCAATGACTTACAACTTGTACATGTATCAAATTTTAGAGCATCAAAGAGGTAACAAAGAAGGATTTGAGGACCAAAGGACTATGCCTCGTACCAGTTTCCTTCCCCTTAGATATTGCAACTGATCATAGCATGGCTGACTACTGGGCTCCGGCTTTTCTTGGCGGTTTCGGTCGGTAGGGTTGCTTTGTGTATACTAATCAACATAACATCAAGAGCACTCACTCTTGCTTAAACTTCTCAAGGCTGATTGCTCTTGATGCTATGTACTGGTTGAAATTTCTATGTTCCATTGCATATGTGGGAGAGAGAGAGAGAAGGCGACCGTGGCAAGCAGGACAAGATATAAACTAAATATCCAGATCTCTTTTTATGAAGGAAGTGCTATATTTGGTTTATTTTAGCACCTCGGAATAATCTAGCTGTATTATTAGATATGTTTTGGATCAGTCATAGATTCATACATGTATGTAGTTTGTCCGTTGTATGTTTACTGAGCTGAACTGAGGCATTTTAGTTAGCCATTTGGTATATATTGATAGTATTCTGCAATACATTCAACTTGCTAGCTAGATGTGTGACATGATTTGCGTTACAGTATTTTCTCTCAAAATAGCATCCTCCATCTTAATATATAGAGTAAGGCTAATTAATTAGGTTTTACGGATAGCATAATATAACTAATTTACTAAGTTACTTAGATCGAAGTTTGAAGTTTATATAATAGATTTTTGAGGCAATAGCACGTAAAGTCTTATGCTATTCGTAGCACCTAAGCCTTACTCTAATATATATGTTCTTAATGTTCCAAGGAAAAATGCCACATTTGTTCTCCGTCCATTCGTTCTAAGCAAGGAAAAATGCCATTATATGAACATTGCCCCATCGAGGTAATTGAAATTTTTGTTATTGACAGATTGAAGGGGTTTGATTTCAATTAAATTTTATGATAGAGCCACATGCCCTATGCATTCCGAAATTTGGCACCACAAAAATACAAGCAGAAAAGGAAGGAAAAGAAGATTAAATTAAGAAGCACAGATAGATATAATAAATTTTTTGACATCAAAGAAAAAATAATGAAACAAAAAGGATGGAGAATTACAAGTAGCACACCTAATTCAGTTGAATAAGATAATATTTTTTTCTGTGTGAAAATGCAAGTTTAAAGCACAGCTAGGAGGTGGCAACCAGGGGATCAAAATGGAGGCTCCAGTCCTTATATTAAATCGAAAAATGGAAAATCACTGCAGCTATGAACAAGATACATGCATCAAAGTGGAAGTATACTCCACCGATTTTGATTGAAATTAAACAACCATGAGTACTAGGTACCAAAATAGGTCAAGCTGTTATTGTTTGATATATAACGAATAGGGAATACCAATTGCCAAGAGTTCTATCTTCGTCGTGAATTTATTCACCAATAGCTGTATGGCGTGTATATTAATCATGTAAAAAAATAGATAAGTGTGATCATTAATTATTTTAAGAATTTCGACTACTGAGGAAGTTCATGATCATATCAAATTAATTAGATAGTTCCAATTATTGCACATTTAATTGTATGATACACTCATTTAATATTTTAAAAAAATACTTAGGTATTCAAATCAAAATATGAAATTTATAAAAGAGTGAGACTATATATGGTACGTACGTAATATACATATTACAGATAGATTTGTGTAGTGAATTCATATTTTTATTTCCAAAGTTCAAATAACCGATCCGAATGTTAATATGATCTTCATATGAAAATGTATTTAAATGTATTTAGAGAACAAAATTTACATTTTCTAAATTTATTTACTATTTTTAAGTAGGTAGAAAATTACCTGATCTAAAATTTGTTGGACCATATGAAAATAGTGACTTTTTACCTATCTAAAATAATAGTAAATAATTTTAAATAAATGTAAAATTTGATCTTCAAGTGTACTTTTATATAGAGTCTGAAAATCATATTTAGCAGTTCAGATTGACTATTCAAATTTAAACTTTAAAAATAGAAATAAGAATTCATAGCACAGATTAATACGTAATATGCATATTACCAATTTCTTTCAAAAAAAAACCATAGTCGTACTTGTTTATAAATGTCTCACTCATCATTGAAGTATGCTTAAATCAAATTTGGTCTAACGTGATAATTTATTGATCATAAAAAAAAAAAAAAAATGGAAGTCAAACCCGAACTTTTGGATTTTCAAATATTGGTGAATAGCGAAATGAACTTTTTTTTGACCAAAATTGATGCATGCCAATTATAAACGACAAAAAACAGATCTATATTTTTTAAAATTTAAGCATTATTGAAGGGTACCGATTTTAACATAACTTTTTAATACTCAGTTCTCACAGATATGGGATGAGAGAAAAAAAAAAAAAATTTTTTTAACCAAATTGTCCATTCTCCGATAAGGAAACAATAGAGTTAGAATTCAAATTATAAATTAGAAAGTTATCTAAAATCCGCCGAATTCATCGCATCCTCTCTATTACCTCAAAAGGGAATCTTTTACAATTAGTGGATCCGGACCGTTCTTTTAAATTTGACACGAATCTCAAAGCCCAATAGTACTGCCCCTGCGCTAGCCCGAACACAAAACGGCTGAAATTTAATCTCAAACCGTAAAGTGAGGGAAATCGTCTACACTACTGTAGAGAATACGAAATACGGATCCAAATCTGTCGATATTAATTATAATAATAATTGGTATGGAATCTATCGGAAGAAGAGATATTTCTACAAAAGTCATTATTTTATTGAACACCATCCTGCATACCAATTATTTTAGTGAACTTGATAATTTCAACTTTTTTTTTTTGCTCAACCGTAAAAGCAAAGAACCTGTATACATTTTCTTCTAGGAAATAAATGTTGGTGGATCCACATCAAGAGAACCTTCTAATTTAAAAGGTTAAACATATACAGCAAGATAATCGTAATGTATTTCATTATCTCAGACTTTAGGAAATCCAGCTCATAAATTATCACTAAATCGCTGGTCAAATAGTGTTCACCTTTTTTAATACAGTGCAGAGTGTGACCCACTTCATATTCAGCTTGTCCATTGTAAGAAAACAAATTCACTATATTTGGAATCCAATTTGTGTTGAACAAAATTGACACTATTTTGGCTATTTTATGTGGTCCTCAATCAACCAGAATTTTTTATTTATAAAAAACTATTAAAAATAATATAGGAAAAATTGATCGATTTTTGAAAATTCCAATCTCACAGAAAGAGCCGAATCAATAGAGATAGGAAGGATTTTGATACGTCCAGTCCCAGAGTGACTGGTTGTATAGTCTCGAGACCGGCTCAAGAGGAAAAAAGGAATGGGTGTAAGGTATTCAAACCCTAACTTATAAATACCTTGTGCTGTGTAAAAAATGTGAACCCCCTCTTCGGCTCAGGTTCGGGCCTTATTTATAGAGGTTGGCCTCTTACTGTCTTGTAGTGTCGGCCTAGGAGCTTGACAATCTGCCTAACAGATTGTACGGAAGCAGTTACAGAGATCACTCCATCCGAGTGATCTCGATCTCGGGCCGGGCCCTTTCGTGTCGGGATGGTCTGTCGAGAAAGGGCCTTAACATGCCTTATTTCAGACATTCCAGGCCCATCCCGAGAAGTTTAGTTTGAAGGCCTTGGGAGGCCTTGTTTGGCTGGTTCCTTATCGAGTTCGGGAACCACTTCTTAGGGCCCGTGGCACATGGCACTATCAGATTTTTATGTGACATAGTATGTGCAGTGAGGTGGTATACTAATAGAACTGAATCATTAATTCTATTCTATTAAAAGTGTCTAAAGAAATCAAACTATTTGAATTCAAAATAATTTGGTTCTTTCTATAACATCAAATTAAAGTACTATCTCTATCCATTAATTTCTGAATATTATTTTATTTAATTTCTATAGATAAAAAGTTGTGCGTCAATCAGTAATCAGAAAATAAGAAAAAGAAAAAGAAAACAAGAAAGGGAAATATTTTGTTTTGTTTTGTTGTAAGTGAAAAGAAGAGGACTAGATGGTACCTGTCGGGGCACCGTTGTGCCTATCAGAAGGGCCCCTTGGGCCCATAAATGCGCACGCGAGATATGCCAGACAAACGATCTATAGTTTTATACGGAAACAGAAAGTACAGAACCGCATGGCACGTCTCCATGGAGGATGGAGCCCTTTAATTTTAGGAAGCTGATATGAGTACCCGCAGTTGAGTACCCGCATTATACCCGCACATAAACTATCATAACTGTTTTTGGGAACCGCACCTAAACTGTCATAACTGTTTTTGGGGACCTAAACTGTCAAAACTGTAATTTTATTTTACAAGTATTAATAGTAACATTGTGAAGTATTTATACCTATACAAGACAAGTATTTATATCTATACAATGAACTACATATATGATATATGAATTGGGGACCATTACACTGTCAAAACTGGGGACCATTACTTTTACACGTTTTTCAAGGTGATTTTTTTTTTCTCCGTTCAATCTAATCAATTTTTGGGACGATCTATGAGGAATTTTGCAAATCTAAAACCACGAACGTGTTCCATTTTTTTTTTCTCTTTCAAATGAGATCCATGATGACATACTTTTACACGTTTTTCAAAGTATCAAATATTCAAATATGAAAAGTATTCATACAAAATAGAAAGTATTCATACCTAATATATCAAATATTCATATATAATTCATCAAGTATTTATACTTAAGATATCAAGTATTTAAAGAAAAAAACTGGACTCATCTTTTACACGTTTTTCAAGTATTCACATACAAAATGGAAAGTATTTATACCTAAATTATCAAGTATTCATATATAATTCATCAAGTATTCATACCTAAGATATCAAGTATTTAAAAAAAAACTGGACACAATACCTACTCATCTTTTACACATTTTTCAAGGTGGTTTTTTTTTTCTTCGTTCAATCTAACCAATTTTTGGGACGATCTATGAGGAATTTTGCAAATCTAAAACCACGAACGTATTCTATTTTTTTTTCTCTTTCAAATGAGATCCATGATGACATACTTTTACACGTTTTTCAAAGTATCAAATATTCAAATATGAAAAGTATTCATACAAAATAGAAAGTATTCATACCTAATATATCAAGTATTTATACCTAATATATCAAGTATTTATACTTAAGATATATAATTCATCAAGTATTTATACTTAAGATATCAAGTATTTACCGAAAAAAACTGGACTCATCTTTTACACGTTTTTCAAGGTGATTTAATGATTGACAAAGTTAGTTGGGAAAGGAATCAAGTGCGGGTATAATGCGGGTACTCAACTGCGGGTACCAAAATCTTTATTCTTAATTTTATAACGCTCCGACTCTGCTGGGTTCTTGTAAATTTCTAATCTTCCTGTCTAGCATATTATACCATAAAAGTAAAACAAAGAGCGGACGCTACGCAAACCCAAAACTGTTCGTAATTGCTCTGAAACTTTATTAATTTAGGAAAAAGTTCAAAAATTGAATGTCATAAAACATGATGATAAATGATGTTTTATTATTTGGGCCTCAATAGCCCGTCAGAAGGACCGGCCCACCCTTGATCTACGAGACTATGACTACAATTAATTCTACAGTAAGAGAGACCCATGAATGCGATGCGTAGATTTCTTCTCTATGGGGTATGGGCAGAAACAGAGGCTACATTCAAGGGGGTTCCCTTCTGCCACCCGGGACCCACTTCATGTTTGCGTGGTTGGGAGCGGCCCTGCAGGGTTCTACACTGCTGACAAGGTAACTTCTACTGGTATTACTAAACCACTATTTGTTTTTTTATGTTGCTTCTTGGATTGTAGATGTTAAAGGCTCATCAAGGTGCACAAGTCGACCTAATAGACCGGCTGCCGATACCATTTGGGTTGGTGAGATCAGGTGTTGCACCGGATCATCCTGAAACTAAAGTAAGATTTTAGCTGAATTGCTGGAGTGATCATTTAGGATTTCAATGTTTGGCATTATAAAAAACTAAATTATGTGACAGATTGTGATAAACCAATTTTCTCGTGTAGCTTCGCATGATCGGTGCTCATTCTTTGGGAATGTATCCCTTGGGAGTAGTGTTTCTCTGTCAGAACTTCGTCAGACCTGTGATGTGGTAAGCTCTTATATTAGTATCTGTGTAAAGTTTAAAAAATGACGATTATTTTGTAATTGAGGTTCAAGCCAAAGCACCAGAACCCAATAAATCAATGTGGGTGCGATTTTACCAGTAACGGTACCACACTGATTAGGTTTGGTTCTCATCACTACTTAATAAATTGCTGCATCGGTTTAATTTCTTTTCTTCAGGTTGTGCTTGCATACGGATCTGAGAGTGATATGTCCCTTGGCATACCAGGCGAGGTGAGTTGCTCCTGCTGAGTTTAAACTTTAAAATTCATGTTTATGCTTCTTGTTCCTCTGTTTTTATTTATATTAGCTTTGTGTTTGTATAGGATTTGAATGGGGTTTATTCTGCTAGGGAATTCGTGTGGTGGTACAATGGCCACCCTGATTACTGTGAAATGGCTCCAGAATTATGTAACAGTGACACAACAGTAGTTCTTGGTCAGGTACCCAATAAAATTCTAACAAAATATTATCATGTAATATCATAAATTTTCTGCAAGGAATCATTCCAGGACCTTATATATAGCTTGGTTAACCCTGATCATTGTTTTCCACATGATGTTTAAATTGTAAGGGAAATGTAGCACTTCATGTTGCCAGAATTCTTTTGCGCCCAATAAGTGAGCTTGAAACAACAGATATTGCAGACCATGCTCTAGATTCCCTTCGAAAAAGTACAATAAGGTAGTTTTACTTTCACAGTAACTTTACTGCGTAGGCTTGAAAATGCATAGTCACTTGAGATTTTATAATCCTCTTGCTATAGAAATGTGTACTTGGTTGGAAGAAGAGGTCCGGTACAGGCTGCTTGCACAGCAAGGAATTGCGTGAAATTCTGGGTAAATTCAGCTCTCTTATCCTTGAATAAAAACATAGTTCTTATTTGCAGACAGCACTATTAATTTATTTGCAAATACACCCAGTTTTAAATGGACAATAATTATTCAGAATACAAATCTTATTGTTAGAACCATTTACCCTTCTGTTATCTTTTTTTCACAAAACTGGTGTTTTTTTCAGTTTTCTTCCCCTTTAATGGGTTATTGGGGTTAAGAGTTTTACAGAACTGAGGCATGAGAAGAGAGGGAAGAAGTGGAAATGGTTTTTTGGTTTCTAAAACAAGGTGAAGAAAAATGGAAAATGAGGAACTATAGGAAGAGAGGAATTCAATTTAGAGGAGAAAACTGTTCTCGCAAGACAACAGTATGAGGTCTGGGTGGGTTGAAGTTGTGTTGTAATTATAGAGTCAAGGACAAAGTGGTCATTGCTTTTGTCTATCACACAATAAGTGGTCGTCTTAATTATGGTGTTGTTTGCGAATATCAACAATCAAATGCTGCTCTGCTAAAACTAAAATAGTTTTTTACCACAAAATCTCCATTCTACAATTTAGATCAGCTAGAATGATTTGATTTTATAGGTTAATGAATTATGCAGGTATGAAGAACTTGAATGTTCATATAAACAAAACTGACTTGGCTACATCTCCATTGGATGAGGTTTTATATCTGCTCTTTTGTAAGATGGTTAAGTTAAATACTTTCAATTACTTTGTAGAGACTTCTTGAATTAAGTTTAAAATCTCTCACTATTAGGAAGAAATGAAGAACAATCGGATTCGCAAAAGAGTTTACAAGCTTCTCACAAAAGCAGCTAAATCCCCACTAGGAGACAGTGCCACTGACGTGCGGAACCTCTACTTTGGTTTTTTTTTTAAAACCCATTAAATTTATTTCTGAAGATAATTCAACTGTTAGCAGTGTTCATCTTGAAAAGACGGTTTTAAAAGGTGTGTGGATATTTTATCTTTCAAGAAGATATATTCGTTCTTGAATCACTGACCAAATTTATTTTCCTTGTAAAATCTCATTGTTTCTCTCATTCTGTTTTAATATTATAAGAGAATGGTTCTTCTGGAAAGCAGATGGCATTAGGGACTGGAGAGATTGAAGAGACTAAGTGTGGGTAGGTCATTTAGCTAATAATTATCTATAACTAATCATTAGTGGCTGTTCTATAAATCAGATTCTAAATCAATTGCTCAATTCCCCTTTTTTTTGTTGTTGTTATAGTCTGGTATTAAAAAGCATCGGTTATAAATCTTTGCCAATAGATGGGCTGCCTTTTGATAATGATAGAGGTTAGTTGATTAAATTAGTGGAATTTTCATTGTACATTGTTATATTTGTATATAGAAATGGCAGTAGTTTTCAAAGCAGGTTTAGTATCTCTTATATTTATGGGTGCTGTTATCACAAGCTAAATGAATCTGCAATGAAAATGACAGCAAGTCAGGAATTTAAATTAAAAACACCTGAAAGCATAAGTTTAATAACAAAAAAATTGTTAGTTAAGATTTGTAGGTTTAGCAACTAGCAAGCCAGCTGTGACATGTAGAAAAAATAGGAAATAATTGCAGGTTGGTAATTTACCACGTAGTAAATTCACAATAATGAAAGTTTCTCAATTTTCATGCAAATAAATTGTTGAGGTCTTATTTTAGTTAGCACTACAGGGGTTATACCAAATGTGAAAGGAAGAGTGCTAACTAGCACTGATAAGATGGATACAAAAACTGAGCAAGGGTTATATGTGCTGGGTTGGCTTAAAAGGGGACCTACTGGTATTGTTGGTACAACCTTGTATTGTGCCGAAGAAACGGTAAGTTTTTCTCTGTTAGAAATTGCCTGTTGAACTCTAAAAGTGGCGAAATTCCCAATGCACCCTTTGTAAACAGCAAAAAAACAAAAATTGCCCCTCTTGAAAGAGATGCATTATACATCAGGTCATCAGGGATATTCAGTTGTGGGTACTTGAACAGTGTAAATTGAAATCAAATTTGTGTTTTCACTTATCACGGAACCAAATGATCAAACCTTCCTAAAGGTCAAACTCAATCACTTTTTTCTTTGGTCCCACTGAAATATCCTTCTCTCTTATTATGTCAACAAGGAGAATGAACTAATAGAATGCCAGCTCAGGCATAAAAGAAAAGCCTTTACTTTTTACCATGGACATGCACCAAACTAGTTAGCACTGTGTGAGATGAATCTCTGCTTAATTAAACTTAACTGGGTCTTAACAATAGACTAGCATCTCTCTTATTTGTGACAAGGATCCCTAATAAAAAAGTTAAAAACACAGAAGAAAAAAATTTCTTTTTTTTTTTTTGTCTAAGAAAGGTTGTGCACTAATCATTTGGATGTTCGTGAGGGACTTCTAAGCTTATTGCAATTTTCATTTTTCCTTATTGGATAGTTGAAATGGGGCAGAATATAAGAGAGAATAGAGAACTGTGTACAAAATTCTATTTTGTTTTGGTCCGTTAAAGTTATAGGTGAAGGTCTCTAGTGACAGTTATTGTTGTAAAGGTTTCAGTGAAAGAACTGGATGGATACAGAAAGTTCCCCTTCTTTTTGAGAAGCAGAAAAGGCTCTTTTTGAAAACGGGAGCTAAGTGATTTCTTTTCTATCTTTACTTTTAACTGCAATTGGGGAAATGGTAGTTAGGATCTTGCAGTCTTATGGTATTTTTATGCGATTCCGGTTTAATCAAGTCTTTTTAGGTTGAAAAGCCATGTCCAAATGGGCTAATAAGTAATGGAAGCCATGTCTAAATGTTTGAGCATTTTGGTTAATGGAGTAGTGCATGCGTTGATTAACTTGGTTGTTGAGTTTTGAGTTCAAAAGGCTAAACTCTACCTCACAGATTTTATCTGAAGCACGAGAATTATTTATAACATGTCAAATAAGAAAACAAATTATAAAAATCATGTACCTCTTTTCTTTAATCAATATTATTGGCAGGTTGCAAGCATCTTTATTCTTAGAGGATGTGAAAAATGGCAAATTGAATCCAGACTCAAAACCAGGCAGAAAGGGCCTCCAACAAATTTTGGAGGAAAAGGGGGTCAAATTTGTTACATTTAGTGGCTGGGAGAGAATTGATTTGAAAGAAAAGATAACAATCCTAGAGAAAAGATAACAAATTGGAATGATCTGCTACAGGTTGCAATCGGATAGTCAAATTATGTCTTCTGAAAGATACTCTCCTTGTTTTATTTCTCCTGCCTTCCTCTGTTCTTATTTAACTTTACACGAGGGAAGTGATTTGAATGAATACAAAGTACAAACCATTCTCTTGATGTTCTTTGTAATTTTGATTGGCAAAATATGTTTTTTAGTAATTACACTTCTATCGAATATTTGCAAATTCTAGCATAAAAGTTTGTAGTATTCCTGCGATTCTTCTTCAATTTTGCATCCCGGAAAAAAAAAGTATTATGACTTCAAAAACAAGAGAGAAATTGTGTACATATCTATAACTCTTAATTGTGTACGTGGAGATAACAGAAGTGGTGTCAATTTTGTTATTTCGGGACTATATTGATGGAAATCCGAGAATGAAGTATTTTTTTCTCTCTCTATACTTCCGAATAGTAGTTATTACAGCATTTACAAGGAATAGAAAATAGCAGCTATTCTAGCTGTTCCGAATAGCGAAAATATTGTTTGGATGGATATTGTTATTTCAAATAGCCTCTATTCTAGAATAACTCATATTCTTGACACATCCAAACATACTAGTTATCATGCACAAGAGGTGATATGTACTGAAAATTAAGTCGGGTTGAACTTAGATCTGACTAATGACAAATAAAAAATCACATATATATGGGGTTAGAAAAAATTGCTGAGTTTATTTATTAAGTGTTTATTTTATTACGTGTAGTTACAAATATGTTTACTAAAATTAATTATTTTAGGTAAACTAGTTGTTCTTAACATATAACAATAAAAAAATGACAGGATAACTATCTGTTTTTAACATTAATTAAGTTATTTCTAATAAAAAAAATTAACATTTAGCCATTTTCTTTTAACATTTCATTGTTTCATTTAACACATATATCATAACTCTCAAGATGTCTTTTATGATGGCATGAAAGTGCAGCGATGATTACTCATGTAACTTCTGTATTATTATTGGACGTGCATTGAGAATTATAAATACCTGTTAAAATAAATTAAAAAACATTGAAACAAACTAGCTAAGTATTTACAATCACGATATTTTTGTTAAAAGTTAACTCAGTCAACATATTCAAAATTACACAATCATATAATCATATTTTTCATGATAATATGTTTAAAGCAACTAATTTCGTATAAACGCTTATAACTTGAAGTACTTAAATGTACAGCATGTCTATTGAAAAGACTTCAATGGATTACATTCACACTCCTCTCGTAACTCGGTTAAGGAAACAATCCTAAATTTTAAGAGGAGCAGTTGAGATCTTTAAAACACTGGATTTTTTATGCACTACAGACCCCGACATTTTTATTAATATCCATAATTAAATACAAATTAATAATTATACCCAGTTCAGCTGGATATTTTTAAAAATGCCCAAACCGGCCATTTAATGGCCGGTTGGGATTTTTTTTGTTTTGTGTTTCAGAATCTATAAATACCCCGTTTTCTCTCTCCTCCCTCTCACAACACACTCAAAAACCCCAGAAGAGAAAGAGAGAAAGAGAAGGCGGTTTCCGAGGAGAAAAGGACGATTGCAGAAGCGATTTTAAGGTATTTTTTTAATTTTTTTAATTTTTTTTAGAAAATGTTTAGGATTAATATAAATTATCTAACAAACCATAGATCATACCATGGCACCCAAATCCGAACTTCAAAAAGGAGGAAGTGAAACCGCACGCAATGCTCGCATATCCCTCGCAAGAAAATTTTCACGGGTGAAGCCCGCTTGAAGAGACGTTTATCTAGTTTTCTTCCACCCAAAGATGTTGAAGAATACATGACCACAGATGATCCGACTATTAGAAACGTTCTTGACGAGAACTTCGGCGATATCGACCCTCCACCTGAATGGGAAGTGTGTCCCACATGTCTTGTCAAGGGAGATATTGCGGAGATGTTCTTTTGTCATATCTGTGGCGTAGTTATTCACCCCAAATGTATTAACAAGAATGCAAATCTGGTAAACGGCTATCGTTTTTGTTATAACCCGTATAAAATAATTTAGATAATTAACCTAATAATTAGAATTTGCAACTAATTAAAAATTAAAAATTAATTAGTTATGTTAATTGAAGGGTAATTAGTTATTTAAGTAAATTAATTAATTAGGTTAAACAAGATGTAAAAATAAATTTATTTATGAACCGTCGTATATAAATATAATTAATTATTTAATTATTGTTTTAGGAAATTACTAAATTAACGAACCGAATTATAATAGATTCGATGACATCCGAATAATTGCGTACGAATTTTATAAATGCCATTTTTTGATTTCTGAAATTAATTGACAATTAGAGAATTGCGATTTGATTATGAATTTCAAGATCGAAGACTTCGACTAATTAACGTGAAAAACTAAACGCAAAAGCTTCGTTGAATTAAACCTATTGCAAACCTTTTTTATTTTTGGAATTATTCACTTAAATTAACCCCTTTTTAATTATCATGAATTATATCAACCATTCGATTTAACTCTGCACGAATCTCGATGCCTTGGTTTTAAAGAGGAGACCCCTCCCTTCCTTTCTCCTCTCTCTCTCTGTCTACTGGGGGCCGCCCCTCTTTTACCCTTTTGTGCCTTCTTTCGCTGTTTTCTTCTGGGAGGAGAAAACGGAGGCGATCGCCTTTCTCTCCCGCGCAGTCGTGGTTCGAACTACTCCTGTTCCATTCGTTTGTACAGCTTTGACGATTTGCGCTGAGGCGCGTGGGTTCTCACCTGCTCTCTGGAAATGTTGAATTTGGGGGTTTTTCTCTCTCTCGGGTATTATAAACTCCTCACTCTCTCTCGATTTCGGTTTTTCGCTCTCTCTTCCTTCGCTCATGTGCTGAGAAAAATCTCTCTCTCGCTCCTTCTGTTTGCCTTGTTACTATAACAACCGAAATCCTAAAAATTCAGATTGTGTTTGAGCATTGCGATTTTGAGCTGATCCGGTGCCTTCCTTGTGCTGTACTGGTGCTTGTTCTGGTGGTGTTGCTTGCTGATTTTTCCTTGACGGCTGTGAAGCGAGGCTTTCCTTGCTTGCTGCCTGTAGTTTTCTCCTATTGAATATGTTTGGATGAAGAATCGTCTTAGAGTAAGGAAAATACATGAATTTGGGTATAACCATTGGCTAGCGTGCACCAGCCTACGAGTTGAAGTCTTTGGGGCAATGCTCGATGCTATTAGGCATCGGATATCCTTGCACCCCCTGATCGCAGTCCTTGTGTTAGATCGGTTTGGAAGTATCAATTCGAATTGGCACGGCACGGGGTGACAAAATTATCCGTATTATTACTATATAATTTGTACACACAGTACCTATTGTACTGGACTCCGATTGAGTATAATATTCATTTTCCTTCTATTTTATTTTGGGAAATTACATCATTTTGGCATAACAGGATAAACACATCATGTCATCTACTATATATATATTTTTCTTTTGTAGTACTATGATAGGTTTTAATTTCCGCAACATGTGCATTAAAAGTGAACAATTACCGACTTTACGTAGATTTCAAAAATTAAAATGTGTTTTGACTTAGAGGATCCCTGAAGGGATAATACTGGGTCACATACTGAGCGATCATTCGCTCATCCACCTCTTTGGTGTGAGATTTCAGGTACAGGGTCTGGCGGTCAGCAGCAGGAGACGTCAGGAGCTGTTCCCGATGGCCATGCCGCTTGATTAGTTGATTAGGACTTTTGATAGGTTACGAGTCCAGTGTTTTTGTTATATACATTGGACTCGATAGGTCATGTATCCCCTTGCGTAGTTATGTTATTTTATCCCGAGGTGGATTGTATGGATATTATGTATGTATGGATGTTTATTTGATATTTATGACTTTTGCTTGATTATTTTATTATTGCTTTCGCTGTGTGATTGAAATTCTTGTTTAGCCTTGCGTGTCATTTCGATTAATTGACACGAGGCGGGGACTGATCGCACCCTAATCTGGAAATCCTAGTTTGGGGTGTGACAGTTTTGAAATGTTGAAGTGTGTTGTGTACTTGTTGCTGCAGGCCTTCACAGACAACGGCTGTCTGTGTGATTTGTGTGCCCCTGTTGCTCCTTGCTTTGGTGTCCCTTGCATGCTTGCCTTGTCTGTTTGGCTTGCTGTTTCTGTTGCTGTGATGCTTGGTTGCTCTTGGGTTGCTTGTTTTGTTGTTAATGGAGGGTGTTGTACCAGTTGGTACGGCCCAGTGACACCACTGGTACTGAAATTGAATTGATAGGGACCCTCTCGTAATATTGGGAAAATTAATTTGGTGATTTGGTATAATTTAGGCCCTTGCGTAAATAAAAAAATTTCGGGGACTAAAATGTAAATGAGACTTTTAAATTGGATATTTGGATGTAGGCTTGACCTTTAGAATAAAATTATTTAAATTGGGCTTTGGAAATTTATTTAAAATATGCTTGGCCCAATTTGAGTAATTAAAAAGAGGACGGATAAAAATCGGCTTTTGGAAAAATAAGTGAAGTAAAAATCGAACAAATTTACTTAGGATCTCGAGCCTTCTTCGGGTTTGGCTCGATCTGAAGTTTTCATTTAAATACGGGAAATGATTAGAAAAGTTCTGGATTGACGACTCATGACATACTTTGAGCAGATACTAGATTATCCAAATAGGACACGATATGATCCCGAAACACACAAAATTAAAATAATTTAATTACAACACATTGTAGATTAATTAGGATTTAATTAATTAATAAATTAAGCAGTTAGGATTTTTAAAATATTAGTTAATAATTAAGTGTTTAAATTAAGTATATGTAGTTTCTAAATAAAGAAAATGATTTGTAAATAAAATATGTCGTTAATTAATAAAGGACAATTAATTAACAACATATTAATATTTTTGAATCATTACGATTACAACTTTATTAAATAGGATAATTAGATAATCACGTATTATTTTTATAAATTAATCGACATGTACAAGTTATTAAAATGAATTCGTACGACTTTAGAAGTATTATAATAATTAAATAATTAACGTTTATTAATTACGTACTTAGGATTTAAATTAATTGTAGTTAAATTAATTAGGGGACGCGTTTATATTACAAGTAACTAATTAGGGATTAAATATAGCAATTTAAATTACGTAGATTATACCATACGTAATTTATCGTAAAAATACGTAATGACTTTATTTGAATATTATAATTAATTAGTAAATAGTTTATCTTCAAATTCAAGTACAACTAATAATTAATTTACGTTAAATTGAATTAAACCAACTTAGACCTAATTCTACGCTCAATCGGAACCGAGTCAAACTGATTCGAACCGATATAGCTTAATTTCAAATCGTGGTTAGTAAAATAAAGTAGCACACTAGTTAAGAATAAATTAAATGGGAAAAAGGGATACGGACGATTAGATTAGTATTTAATTAATTTATGTCCAAATTCCAAGTCAGCAGACCTACTCTGATTCTGATCCGTGGTCCGATCCCGCTGACAGCTATACCGGAGCTGGTGAGGATAGAGCGGATTGCGGAGATTATTAGCTTGTTTACGACCACTACTTGTCATTAGGTGTGGGATATCTGAATTATTCTTTCGTGCCGTACTCTTACCAGTCGATCACTTGACCTGACATTCGCACCTTTAATTTTTGTAGTTGCATTAGAGCATGTTTAATTCTTTCTGAATTGTAATTATGAAATTGCATAACCCTTTCTAAATTAAAATTTACTGTATTCTTAGGAGTAGTGTAACTTAATATATATTTATTTAGGATATTAGTTGTCCTCTTCTCGTAGAGGACAACATAGTATTTAGTAGAGCATATGCATTGGTGAGCGTGAGATAGAAGACCGAATGATTGCGTTCCGTCATCGTAGTATGGGATGCGAGGCGGCTTGTGGGTCATTGGGCTGAGGGATCACTTGATCCCTTAGAGGTCTTATTAGGATATTATTATTATATGCATTGAGTTGTTATTATATTATTTTCGATCATTTTACCATTACGTGCGGACCGATCTCGAGTCCAGAGGCATGGAAATGATTCGGGAGTTATCCCCCCTACATTAGGAGTTACAAGTCTAGTACGGCTGCCGAGGTTGCGGTGGCAGATTTTATTTTTGTTGCTATGGGCCGATCACGAGCCCTTGTCTCATTGGTCTGGCCGGACGGTGGAGTTCCGTTGTCTGCTCATGAGGAAACGGATCTTATTCTTACGCCTTGCTTGTAGATTTCTCCTATTAGATATGTTTGGATGAAGAATCGTTTTAGAGTAAGGGAAATACATGAAATTTGATATGACCATCGGCTAGCGTGCCTTTCTTGTGGGGCAAAGCTCGATGCTATTAGGCATCGAGTATCTTTGTACCCTCTGATCGCAGTCCTTGGATTATGTCACCTTTAAGATATAAATTCAAATTGGCACAGCACGGGGTGACAAAATTATCCGTATTATTATTATTATTATTATTATTATTATTATTAATTTGTATACACAGTACCTATTGTACTGGACTCCAATTGATTATAATATACATCCGCTTGGATTTTATTTTGGGAATTTAAAGCATGTTGGCATAATAGGGTAATCGCATCATTTCATTTATTATATGTATTTTCTTTTGTAGTTATTATGATATGTTTAATTTCTGTAGCATGTGCATTAAAAGTGAACAATTACCGACTTTACGTAGATTTCAAATTTGAAATGTGCTTTGACTTAGAGGATCACTGAAGGGATAATACTGGGTCACATACTGGGCGATCGTTCGTTCACCCACATTTTAATGTGGGATTTTAGGTACAGGATCTGGCGGTCCGCAGCAGGAGATGTCAGGAGCTGTCCCCGATAGCCACGCCGCCTGATGTAGATTTAGGACTTTTGATTAGGATTTGCGAGTCTAATGTTTTTGTTATACACATTGGACTCGATAGATTATGTACCCCTTTTGATTAGATTGTGTATATTTTATCCCAGTGGAGATTTGTATGGATGGTGTATATATTAGGTTATGTTTATTTGATATTTATGACTTTTGCTTGATTATTTTATTTTTACTTCCACTGCATTGTTTATTATATTTGTTAGCCTTGCGTGTCCTTATTATTTATTAGACACGGGGCGGGGACTGATCACACTCTAATTCGAAAATTCTGGTTTGGGGTGTGACAGAGGTTTTGACAGAAAAACGAAACCCTATGGGAATTTTATAAATACTGGGTTCGGGCCATTGTTTGGCCGGTTGGGATTTAAATTGGGACCGGTCATTTTTTTGCCGGTTGGGAAAAAAATTGGAACTGGCCATTAAATGGCTAGTTTGGGTATTTTTAAAAATACCCAGCTAAGTTGGGTATAAATATTAATTTGGATATTAATAAAAATGTTGGCTACAGAGCCATCTATCCCGAAAATTTTATTAATACCATTTAAAAAAAAGAATCGAAAGTCAAAAGACCACTGAAACTGGAGAATTCGATAAGGGGACCGCCATTTGTCAATGCGGCTCTGGTAATAGAGACTGTCATTTGTTGTTGCGGCCCTAGTGATAGAGACTGCCGTTTATTATTGCCGCTCTGATAAATATCTAATTATTCAAAATTTGTATTTTTTTTTGGGGGGAATGGTATTATTAAAAATTTCGGCCATTTTCATCCGACCCAATGTTAAAAGAAATTCTTGGTGGATTGTGGTATACATCGAAATCATGATAGGGGTGATCCAATTGAACTTTAGCCTGACAGTGCAAAAAACAATATTTATATTGTTAACATAAGGGTTATATGTGTAGTGGGTCCCAGTGCAGGGACGGTGGGGAACAGACATGACCCCACTATCGAGAGTGACCAGCGATCCACGCCCACATCAAAGCGTGTGCATCTCACTCTAATCCCTGATTGGTTTTTAAATTAAAACAATGACTGGACAATTAATATGCTTGATTCATGAAATTTTTATACAACTATCTATCTGTACTTCTACACCTAATCCTTATCATTTGCAGTCGCAATGTTTGACTACGAGCCGTTTCATTTCTGACCTCTACGGACTACGGTCATGCAAATGGGCTACACGAGTCGTTTAATTTGAGGCTGCATCATCATCATTCATTCATGTGATAACAAATTCTTTTATTTTTCTAAAACTATTGAATTCAAACAGCTGTATAAAAATATGACTGCAGGGTGAAATGCCTCTATCATCTTTTCATTTTTAAAATACTAATAACTTCAAATTTAAAATCTAAATATCAAAATAAAACAATTAGATTTGATCTATATCTTTTCACTACGCATATATAAAATATTACGACATTTCGACTTTATTTTTATTAGTATCAAGAGCTTACAAAAATACATTGATATAGATAAGTTCTGAATATTGATTTTTCAACTTATTTATTCATATAACAAACAAAATCAGAAAGTGAAAAAAAAATTATGTACATGTAGAGAAAACAATGTAGATCACATCTAACGGTTTTATTTTGACATATAAGTTTTACAAATTCTGTTATTAATAGAAAGTAGAATCCTATATAAGACAAAAAAAAAAACAGAGATATTTGAACTCTTATCAAATTATTCAAATGTCTAATATTCACAAGAGATTTTATATTTGAATTTCAAACATGTTTCTCTATTTATTTCTTAAATGATCTCATTTTTATCTTTAGAATAATTTGATCGAAACACAAGAGGCCTGGGGGGAATGCCGCTCCGAATTGAGTTTTTATCGAACTAAACAATGGGATGCCATATACGGATGGTTCATGGTTCATGGTTCATGGTTGGGTGTGGGGACACACCGTTGAAGAAAAATAAATTATTAGAATTGGCAATTCTAATAATTTTAGTTATGAATATACTTCTTTAGATGATTTATGGTTAATTGATGAAAGATCATTTATTAGTTGAACTGGTTCAAGATTCTGTTATTTGGACTATTTGGATAGAAAGAAATAAAGTAATATTTAAGAAAGTTGATCATTTACCTGTTCATACTTTAGTAAGTAAAATTATTTCATTAATCACTTTTTGGTGTAAATATAAGTCTCATGAATCTTACTTAAATTTGACATGTATTTTGCATTCTGATTTTAAGGACTTAACCTACCACAAGCAAATAAGCAATAGAGACTTTTTCCTGGAACTGGGCCTCCTATTGGCCATGGCGGAATCAGAGGATTTTGTTGGGGGCTTTTTGGAGATCCTATCTGGTATGGAGAGATGGGGTCAATATCGATCATCTAATGTATGGAGAAGAGGACCAACCTAGAAGGGAAGAGTATGAGTCTAACTGAATCTTGAAATTGTGTGTTAAAAACTAACTTGATTGTTTTTTGTTAATAGTACCGGTGCTGCTGGTGCTACTATGATTTTTATATCCTTTACTATGTCAGTTTCTTTTTAGTTTGGATATTAGTAATTGTTATAGCTATATTTGTTGTTGCTAGTATGCATCTGTAGTACTGAGTAGCTAAGTGGTATTTAATTTGTAGTAGCATGCTTGCTAAATTGTTGACTGCTTGTAATATGTTCTTAGCTGTTTATGGTACAGATACTGGTATAAAATGATATTGGAATATCAAGAGTCGAAGAGTTGAAGACGGAGATGGAATTTCAATTTTCAATATCATCATCTACGTCAATTTGCAACATTTACGTCAATTTGAATTTAATTTGTATTTTTATATTTATCTTTCTTAACACTTACGTCAATTTGCAACAAATAAATCTTTAGATCGGGAAAAATAATATTTCAAGCATTTGAATTTAATTTGTTACTTTTGGGTTTGATTTGGTTGAAGAACTAAATTAAAGTGTGTTTATTTAGTATTCACAAATTTGGACTAAAATTTAAGTTTGAGTAAAATTAATATGAGTTTACGGTTATCGATCGGTTTGTAACACGCGCGCACTTTGGATTATTTTATTAATTTTGATATGCTTAACGCACAAAATTGAAGAGATTTGAAACGTTATCAATTATTAAATAAATTTTTCTCAAGTTTGTAGAGAGAGACATAATAATTAATTATATGTCAAGTGTTAGCAAGAAATGTTATGTTAATTAACCCAAAAGTGACGATGGAAGGAGCAGTTTGCATTAAGACACGATTAAAAGGGATTAAATAAGGGCTTAGGTGTCATGGATTAAATGAAGCCACTTAATTTACACCCAACATAAAACCTCGATTAAAGCTTAAGAATTAATTAATGTCTCTTGTTGGAGGAACACTTTCCAGATCAAGTGCTCACTGCCTCACTGCCTCACTGCTCACCCAATAAACACATTCAACCATTCAAACCTTATTAATTAATAGATTACAGTGACAACAACAATACAACGTTTTGTTCAAGACCTTAATTTTGAACTGGTACCGGTACGTAGAGCAGGCGGATCACCACTCGTTTTTTTTTATATGAACTAATTAAAGTGAACTTTTTATTCTCTAATTATTATCGGAATCTTTCGCCTTTTCGAATAAAATAAATTAATACATGCATGGCGATTGGCGCAAAAGGAATTTTCCAAAATTGTTGTATGAATTTATGTACGCCTGTGGCAAAAATTAAATACGAGAGAGAGTGCAAGCCAAGCCGGGTCAGGGTGCATTGTTGTGGCGGTAGCGATACCAAAGACACACTATAATGGTAATCATCTGAAGTTCACCAGCTTGTACAACAGATCCGGGATCAGTGGACAAACACCATGAAGACAGGAAGACACTCATTAACATAGGTTGTTTACTCAAATCACTGTACCGGTATCAACCGACTGGTACCGTACCAGTATGCTATGCTGGTGATCCTAGGAATTCTACTATTTTGCTATTCTTACACTTTATCTTTACTTGCACTTTGCTTATTTCACAAGCTCAATTATACTGAGCTATTGTATTTTATTTCAAATCGGGATATACATCTCGTGTAAACCTAATCCGTTTAATATAATGAGGGCATGACCCTTATTTTTCCTCAAAAAAAAACACAAGATCCGAAAACCAGACAAACATTTTGCAATTTTTGGACCAGACAATCTTATTATTGTTTTTGCCTCTTTGGAGGGTCAGATGCCCTAAAGTACCTCAAAGTTTGCTTTTACTTGAGGGGTTCCGAGGTAGTGTTTTGAAAAAACCGGTCGGTCCAGGACCGGATCGGACAACCCGTGGTTCGGATCCGGACCGTGCCTCAAACCCTGACCAGATCGAATCTCTGCTAGGAACGGGTTTAGCACGGGTTTGGTTCAATTTTTTTTCTCTAGGACTGTACCTTGGAGCGAACCCGGACTGGACCTAGGACCGAACCGGACCGTGTCATTTTGGACCAAGGTCTTGACACGGGTTTGGCCCAACCAAAAATAAACCGGGCTGCCGGACCCAGCCCATTTAAACCTTCCGACCCGTGAAAACAGTGGCCCGATCGGGTCTGGACCGGATCAGACCGTTTTCAAAGGCCTATTTGGAGGTCGGTTATTGCACCATACATCTGTGTTGTAGTCAGAAAAAGAGAGTGTATTTATTCGGTCCAATATTATTCTACTGGCATTCTCTTAGACATTTAATATGATCTTACCACCGCCGGTCTTAAATTGTTGTTAAACAGTTTAATAAAATAAAACCAATTTGATCTATAAACAGTTTCTCTACTAAATGACTAATTGGTGGGTCATAAATCATAATTAAAGGATAATATTTCTTAAATTAAAGATACTCTTTTGCAGCTGCTTAAGTTTTCTAGTATGGATGCAACGGGCAACGGCTACTATTTGTAAAATTATAACATTTGATCGGAAGAAGCATCAAGGTCTACCTAACCACCCAAGTCCTGTTATTTGATATTACTATATATATTACTTATATATATTACTGCACCTAGGGCTGGCAAAAAAGCTCGCAACTCGTGGATCGCTCGTGACTCGCCTCTGACTTGATCGCTAACAGCTCGTTTGATAGTGGACTGAGCTAAGGCCTAGCTCGGCCCATAATGAGCTATACACTGTGCACTGTGCGACCCATAAGTCTAGTATTATTGTATGAAACATTACACTGTGCTAGGTTTAGGGTTTAGCAATTTCTCCACTTTTCTCTCCACGTTTCTCTCCGAGTCTCCACTAGCGGCGCACTGTGCTGTGCATATTTGAAAATTCTCCTCCAAGGCTCCAAGGCTCCAATCCTCCTAAGTCCTCCTGTCTCCTGACCTCCACGCAGTCGCGCCACCTAGCACGCCTCAGTTCCAGACGCGCTCGAACAGTCACTCGCACAGTCGCGCTTGCGCCACCTCGCTAGCTTCAGTTCCAGACGGCAAGAGGCCCACCTCGTGCACCCCAGTTTCAGACGGCAAGAGCTCGTGAGCCAGCTTGATTGGACTGGCTCGTCACGATTTCAAGCTGGAGTTTTAGCTCGGGTATCATAAATCCAGCTCGCTCGGTCCATAATTAACAAGATAAGCCAAGGCCTAGTTCGGCCAGAACTAGCTCGTTGACAACCCTAACAGCACCTCTGCTCCATTTGATATTTTCACTGATTTGAAGAGATATGGTGTAAACAACAATATCAAATTCAAATAATATTGAGCGTTCAAAGGCTCAACTCAGGCAGAAATTAGAATCACAATATGAACATCACTTTAGCCGTGGCATTGGCAATCCACATATGTTAATTATTGAAATTGATCCACATTTTCTCAACTCAAAACCGTATTTTGTCTCATTGTATGATATTTTGCTGGGTAAATTTTCTATTCTACTTTTTTCTCTTCTTTTCTCTCCGTTTTGTGTGTACTGGTTGCGTCCAGTTACAGCATTTTCTTTTCTTTTGCCTATTCCTTATTTCAGAATAAAACACAGAAGCAACAGCTACAACATGAAGCGATCATTGATCATTGTGGCTGCATGCTATTGCTATTGCTATTGGCTATTGCTATCTGATTAGACTAGAGTAGACGCATAATTTTGTAATTTGTTCACAGATGGAATCGGTCATGCCTCGTGCGACAGTAGTGGTTTGACACTAGTGATTTGAAAAGGGGCCGGTTCGGTCCGATCCGGTCCAAACCCGCCCGGTCCCCGGGTTGACTCAGGCACGGGTTAGCCCGGGTCAACGGGTTGAGTCGGGTAGGGGGGGCGGGTTGGGGTCTGACTCGGCCGAACCTAACCCGGTCTAAACCCGGCGGGTTAGGACGGGGCGGGTTAGATCGGGTCGGGGGTCGGTCCGGTCCGGTCCGGTTTGTTTTTGTTTTTTTTTTTTTTTCGTTTTCTGTTTTTTTTTTTCTGTTTCCAGAGAGGCAGAGAGGGGCAGACAGAGGGCCAGCGGCAAATTTTTTCTTTTTTTTTGCATTTTTTTTTCTTTTTATTTTATTTTAACTCAATATATTTTTGTTATAACTTATAACAAAATCAAATTAAGTTAAAACCGAATTTTGTTAAAACTAAATTATTCTAAAATCAAATTATTCTAAAACCGAGATATACCGAATTAGTTTAAAACCGAATTATTTTTTATCTTTAAAACCGAATTATTTTAAAACAATAGATTTAAAAACAAAAGTTACCCTCCTCCTTTATTCTGGGCTTGGGACCGGCTATGTAAAATAACATAGGCGGAGTTCTAACTTTTTTTTTGTTAGTAATTATTCTTTAAAATAAAACAATTGAAATATTTAGAAATTATAATTTAAAAAATGTAAATAAAGATTAAAAGAGGATAGAATTTTATACCGACACTACCTATCTAGTAGTTGTTGTGCATATACCATAGGTCGCTCTCTTGCTCACCGTCCGAATCTTCGTTAGGCTCAGGTCCCTCGGTACCGCTTTCTTGAGTGTCGACACCGGATGATGACGCATTCAATCTCATGCCATGTTGCGTGCGATTTTCAGCACCAATCCAGTCTTTCAAGCACACAAGCCTCTCGAAAACATGTGCACCCAGCTTACTTCGTTTATCGGTGAGGATCCTGTTCGCCGAGCTAAAACAGGATTCAGAAGGGACGGTCGACACGGGCACGGCAAATATGTCGCGAGCCATCATCGCCAATGTTGGATAGGCAGTTGCATTCCTCCTCCACCAATCCATGAAGTCAACTCCTTCATTTTCGTTGGTCCCCAAACAGTAGCTGATTAACTCGTTCGTGTCACCTTGGGATCCCGTCGGGTCGTCATCATCCTGGAAATCGCCTAACAATCCAGTACTGCTGTGTGTGGATAGACTATTAAAACAATAGAAAAAATTAGTGCACAAATAATGTAGATATTATATAATGATATTAAAGACATATGTATATTATATTCATACCTCA